>JAULKM010132172.1:0-19318 GCA_032355605.1 Rubia tinctorum
ATGGAGAGGAGAGAAAAAAGAGAGGATCGGCTGAAAACCCCAAGGAGGGAAAAATGAAGAAGGGGAAAAATGAAATGGGGTTGGACCAAGTCCATTAAAGGTGATTCTAAATGTAGAATTGCCTTTAAATTAAATAGGTGACCTAGGACATCAATTCCAAACTCGAAAATGCTTCCGGACCTTAATTAAAGGTGGAACCGCCTTTAATTAATTTTGAACCGTTTTTAAAATGAAAATAATGACCTAAGAGGCACTTATGAACTCGGAAATAATTTCTAACCTCAATTAAAGGTGGTTCCAATAGAACTGCCGAACCGCCATCTTACGGTACCTTTAATAGGGCATTCTCTACTAGTGTTCCCTTGCCCGCTCCTCTCAGGTGCCTACCCTACCCTCCACCTCTGCACTAGATCCACCGCCATCAACCCTAAACCAATAATACGAGGGAATGATATATCTAAAGGTAAGGTTTAACTGGTGGTAATCATATTTGTTGGAGTTAATCATAAATATTGGTGATTTCAATTGAAGATGTTGGTGGTAGTACATTGTTGATTGAAGATGAGGGTGTGGAGTTGGTGTCGACTAAGGCTTTATATTTGGTGTATTGGTGTCGAGGTTGTGGTGGTGGTGTCGATTGAAGAACCACTGTAGCCTTTCACCGACTGAATGAATCGTGTTTTTATTCCAGAACCAGCATCTAGTTTCAATGTGGAAATTGATTCCTACGACGGTTGAAAAAATCATTGTCATAGTAAAAACGATACACGACTCAGTCACAGATGATGAATTTTACCGGCTGCAAAAATCCCACAATTAATACCGTTAATGGCCATATTCCCCACTAATGAAAAGGTTACCTTTCTTTCAAAATAATAATAAAAAATTGATAAAAAGCACCTTTTAATTAAACCTATCATTAACGCTTTTTATCGAATGTGATTTAAAAAGTCAAACAAAAACAGTTTAACTAACAATTATTGATGTCAATCTCAGACACGAACAGAGAACCCGACACGGACCGACACGACCGAACTCAACCCAAAACCCGAATCTGACCAACGAAATATCGACCCGAACCCGCATCTGACACGACCGAATTCAACCCGAAACCCGAATCTGACCCGAAAAAATATCGACCCGTACCCGACACGACCGAATTCAACACGAAACCCAAATTGGACCCGAGAAATATCGACCCGAACTCGCACCCGACACGACCGAAGTCAACCCGAAACTCGAATCTGACCCTAGATATATCGACCCAAACCTGCACTCGACACGACCGAAGTCAACTCGAAACCCGAATCTGACCTGAGATTTGGGCATGTATTGGTGAACGGAAGGACCTCGAAAATCAATATTGATTACTTGTACACATTTTTGGAAAATTACACTGTGGCCCAAAATTGTGTTTCCCCAATATTTATTGCTCCAAAATGCATGATTTTTGTTATTCTTGCCTAAATATAAAATATTAAATAATGTATTTTTTTGGTGAATTGTGGGAAAGTGCTAGTAAATGTTTTAAAGTAACTTAGATTTGATTACATTGAAATAAGGAAGAGAAATCGGAAAGGATTACATATATGTTCTTATACCCGATCAATGATAAATATTCCGTAACGGATTTGGAAATAAAATGGGGGTGTATGGGGAAATACCACGTTCGAGCGAATTTCAATTTGGAGTTACGAGTAAAGTTTTTACTTTTTGCACTTAGGTCCCTCCAAAAATTTTGGAATTGTCAAATCACGAAATTGATCACACCAAAATTCAATTGAATAATATATGATTGCAACTTTGCGATTTGGACATGTATTGGTGAACGGAAGGGCCTCAAAAGTCAACATTGATTACTTATACACATTTTAAAAAAATTACACTATGACCCAAAATTGTGTTTCCCCATTATCCATTGCTCCAAAATATATG
This sequence comes from Rubia tinctorum, assembly GCA_032355605.1. NCBI lineage: Eukaryota > Viridiplantae > Streptophyta > Magnoliopsida > Gentianales > Rubiaceae > Rubia > Rubia tinctorum. The sequence continues at coordinate 1,936 of JAULKM010132172.1, forward strand.
AGTTTTGTTATTTTTACCTAAATATAAAAATATTAAATAATATATTTTTTTGGTGAATTGTGGAAAAGCGCTAGTAGATGTTCTAAAGTAATTTAGAGTTGATTACATAGAAATAAGGAAGAGAAATTATAAAGGATTACGAATATGTTCTTGTTGCCAATCGATGATAAATATTCCGTTAAGGATTTGGAAAATAAAATGAGGGTGTATAGAGAAGCACCACGTTCGAACGGATTTCAATTTGGAGTTACGAGTAAAGTTTTTAATTTTTGCACTTAGGTCCCTCCGAGAACTTTGGAATTGTCGAATCACGAAATTGGCGACATCAAAATTCAATTGAATAATATACGATTGCGACCTTGCGATTTGGGCATGTATTGGTGAACGAAAAGGACTCGAAAGTCAACATTGATTAGTTGTACACATTTTTGGAAAATTACACTGTTGCCCGAAATTGTGTTTTCCCAATATCTATTGCTCCAAAATACATGATTTTTTTATTCTTACCTAAATATAAAAATATTAAATAATATTGTTTTGGTGAATTGTGGGAAAGCGCTAGTTTATGTTCTAGAGTAGCTTAGAGTTGATTACATAGAAGTAAGGAAGAGAAATCGGAAAGAATTACGGATATGTTCTTGTGCTCAATCAATGATAAATATTCCGTTACATATTTTTAAAATAAATGGGGTGTATAGGGAAGCATCACGTTCAAGCGGATTTCTATTTGGAGTTACGAGTAAAGTTTGTATTTTTTGCACTTAGGTCTCTCCAAGAAATTTGGAAGTATCGAATCACGAAATTGGCGATACCAAAATTCAATTGAATGATATACGATTGAGACTTTGCGGTTCGGGCATATATTGGTGAATGGAAGGGCCTCGAAAGTCAACATTGATTACTTGTACACATTTTAGGAAAATTATACTATGGGCCAAAATTGTGTTTTCCCAATATCTGTTGCTCCAAAATACATGATTTTTGTTATTCTTACCTAAATATAAAAAATATTAAATAATTTTTTTTAGGAAACTTTGAGAAAGCGCTAGTAAATGTTCTAGAGTAATTTAGAGTTGATTACATAGAAATAAGGAAGAGAAATCAGAAAGGATTATAGATATGTTCTTGTGCTCGATCAATGATAAATATTCTGTTGCAGATTTGAAAAATAAAATGGGGGTGTATAGGGAAGCACCACGTTCGAGCGGATTTCGATTTGGAGTTACGAGTAAAGTTTTTGCTTTTTCCACTTAGGTCCCTCCCAAGAAATTTGGAATCGTTAAATTACGAAATTAGCGACACCAAAACTCAATTGAATAATATATGATTGCGACTTTGCGATTTGGGCATGTATTGGTGAACGGAAAGGCCTCAAAAGTCAACATTGATTACTTGTACACATTTTTGAAAATTACACTTTGGCCCAAATTTGTGTTTCCCCATTATCCATTGATCCAAAATACATGATTTTTTGTTATTCTTAACTAAATATAAAAATATTAAATAATATTTTTTTGGTGAATTGTGGGAAAGTGTTAGTAGATGTTCAAGAGTAACTTAGAGTTGATTACATAGAAATAAGAAAGAGAAATTGGAAAGAATTACGGATATGTTCTTGTTTCCGATCGATGACAAATATTCCGTTACGAGTTTGAAAAATAAAATGGGGGTGTATAGGGAAGCACCGGGTTCGAGTGGATTTCAATTTGGAGTTACGAGTAAAGTTTTTAATTTTTGCACTTAGGTCCCTCCAAAAAATTTGGAATTTTTTAATCACGAAATTGTCGACACCAAAATTCAATTGAATAATATACGATTGTGACTTTGCGATTTGGGCATGTATTGGTGAATGAAAGAGTCTCGAAAGTCAACATTGATTACTTGTACACATTTTTGAAAAATTACACTGTGGCCCAAAATTGTGTTCCCCCAATATCTATTACTCAAAAATATATGATTTTTTATTCTTACCTATATATAAAAATATTAAATACTAAATATTATTTAAATAATATTAAATAATAACCGAAAAGAATCTGATCTGAAAAGAATCCGATTCAATTCAATCCGACCCGACCCGATCTAACCCAAGCAAAACAATTACACGACAATAACCTGACACGACAATAAACCGACCGAACCCGACCCGACCTCAAAGAAAACAACAGACCCGTTTTAAATTGACTCAACAGTAACCCGACCCGACTGAACCCAACACGAGAAAAAAATTCAACGCGTATCAACCCTACACGACAGTAACCCGACATGACTCGACACGACCCGAAATTAAAAATTGACACATTTTTTACCCGACCTGTTTCAACTGAACCGTTTCTAATTCGACATGAACCTGACACAATTACCTGAATTGACACCACTGAGTACTACTCTCTGGACTGGAAGCAAGGCTTGATTCATCGGCTTGGCTTGGACAAGTGGGGGTTTCCAAACAAATTTGGTTTTCCTTTTTCAGGGTTGCTTAGGGATAGCATTGGTATTGTACTAACTTAATATCTATCATTATCTAGAATTTTATAGAAAAAATTTGATTTTATAACTCTACCTATTTTACATAAGTGCTAATATAATTTTTTGATATTTGAAAGTGCAAATATAACCCTATATAGTTAGTGTAAGTGTAAACGTACCCATTTAGGCAAATTTGGGCCGAAATAGAGTGAAAATACAGTTTTACTCCTCCAAGAAATAGAAAAAATTGAATTTACGACTTGGAATGTGTAGCTCTGTCTGCCTTGTCTTCCGTCCCTAAAAACACATATTTAATTGCAATGTGTAACTTTATAATCCATTTGTCTTCCGCCGCTCTGTCTTTGTCGAAAAACACGACAGAGACACCTCTCGGAAGACGCATGTCGTTCAGAGGATTCCGTTCGCAAACACATCATGAGGGGGCGGAATAAACTGGACACGGTGGGGGAACTGGATTCGTCGGTGGAGCGAGTCGGACGAGAGGTTGAAGAAAAGGTCGAAACGCTGTCATCGGAGGACAACCGGCGGCGATTGGAGCTGTAGCTGACGGTGAATTCTGGTGGTCATTGGAGATGGGGAAGAGTAGTGGCGGACGATAGAAATTTGTCTGATCCAAGTGCCAGGGCAAAGGCTGATCGTTTGAGCGACTTAAGCAGCATCAGCGAGGATATCCTGCGGTGGGGTAGGCTTGAGTTTCGACAGGGCTTGGTTGCGGGTGTCATCGGCGAGATTGGGTGTGGGATGGTGGCTAGGTGCAGGTGGCGCGAAGAGGGGTGGGGGTGGTCAGGAAAAAGGCATCGCAACTTTCTTCTTGGGCGGCAGTGCGATGGGGTTGAGGTGGGTTAATGGTCAGGTGGAGGCGGCGCATGGGTGAGTTGGGGTGGTGGACAGTGAGGGTGGTGAATTGTGGAGAGGGTGAAGGCAAAATTGTATTAACACTTTTAGGTTTTAGGTCAGTGGGTATTTTAGTCATTTTAAATGTGGTCAACCCCGGTCAATGCCGAAAATAATGTATTAGAGTTATATTGACACTTATGTCAACTAGTTAGGGTTATTTTTGCACTAAAAAATATCTGAGAGTTATATTGGTATTTGCTCAAGTAGGTTGAGTTATATTGGTATATATCCCAATTTTATATACTTCCTCCGTTCTCGCAAAAGGGTATGAACTCTTTATTGAACGTGTATTTAGGCACGCTGACGTAGACAGAGTTGTTGGTCAGTAGTAGGTTTCATGTTCGGGTAAAAATGGAAAGTAGGTAATTTTAACGGTGCCTATTCTTCATCCCTAATCAGGTATAAACCATCTCCATCTAATATGATGCCCCCTTCAACTCTTAAACACTAATCACCAATTGAACGGAATCATTGCCTCCGCATAAACGTCGTGACCACCACTATGGCTACCAAATAACAACAACATCACCGCCATCGTTGAACAACCAGTCCACATTGATGTAACAACCACACATTTGAATCATCATTGTTGAACAACACAGCCACCAGCACGATCTAACCAAAACACAATTGAACCGCCACTGTTGAACAAAATGGCCACCACTATGATTTAACACCACACTTCAACTACACCGACAACATCATTGTCGTTGTCGTTGTCGTTGTCGTTGCCGCAGTAGTGGTGAACGATCGATTACGAAATAGAAACCTCGGTTTAGTATGAGGATGGTCGATTCAGTAGTGTTGCGAAAGGAATGAGAAGTGTGGAAGGAATAGTTAGGCGAATAAGATTGATTTAGTGGTGGTGTAGGAGGAACGAACGAGGTTGATTCAATAATGGTGTGTGAGGGACAAGCGATGATAATTCGTTGTGGTGTGTGGAACTAGAAATAATAACTGTGTGAATTGAGAGTGCTAACTAATAAAACAATTGGTCCATATCAGATTTTAGAGTTCTAAATGTAATGGTATAGTATGTGATTGTAAAACAGTAATAAGGGTAAATTGGATATTTTGTAGGTTTTTTTTTGCCAAAGAGACAAATAATGAAAATAGGAACCTTTGGTTGAAATAGACAAAAATATAAATTAGGAACTTTTGGTTGGGACATGTGAATGTATATTTTTGTCACGTCACTTATGGCGTATACATTATTGATGCGCTATTTCCTTCTGAATAATGATAGCACCCGGAATCAGTTCACGACGAGTCTCTACTTCCTCAAGTACCTGTAATTGTCCTCGATTGTTTTGGGAGAAAGCTCTGACGCTCAAGTCAGCATAAAGTGATCATGTGTTAATGTATATTTTTAGTAATTATCACTTACCTCTTCTCGTGATTCTTCTCTCCATTTATAGATGCTTTGAGAGTGTGATCATGGTCACATTATCACAATCCCGCCTCTGGATCATAGTCCATTTATGTGCTATTGTAGGCTGGGCGAATTATAATAGTTTAGTGAAGTGATCAGTTCACATACTTAGCTTTAGCAAAGTTAAATTAGCAAGGTCATATATACACCATAACCCCCTCCCCCCACCCAGCCCCGTCCAACCATGAATTAATGGGAAATAGAGAATAGAATAATTGCTTATATGATGTGTACAATGTGATTAGAAGAAAATACGAATAAGATTACTCATATTGGGCGATATGATGTATGTGAAGTTTGAAAGGACTGTGGGTAGAAAATGTTTGCGTTCTTTGTTTTTTTTAAAATCTTAAGCATGTTGATTTTTAATATATGTTTTGACAATTGTGTACTAACCGTTTAGTATCCCAAAAATCTGGGGAGTTGGTTACTTATGGCCATAAAAATAAGGGAATAATTGTTGTATAAATTAAACTTTAGACATTGTAAGAAAAAAAATAGTTTAGGTGCCCACTTTCAGGTAAAATTACAGGTTTCGTTCCTTTTTTTGCACCATGTTCCTAAAAGGTTCTCGGATTATGAAATGTTCTCAATTTTTTCCTTTATCGAACATAATTTTTTTTAATTTTGTTAACAGACTCATCAACAACTTCGAAGATTTTAAAAATTATAATGAGAAGAGTGATTTTTAACCCTATGTTTTAGTCTAAAGTGCATGAATGACCTTGCAAAATCTGAAAGTGTAATTTTAACCCTAGACTTCGTTGATCAAAATGTCAACGATCTAATCAGTCAGAAATATGTTAAATGACTATTATACCCTCGAGTTAAAATAATTTAAAATAAATGAAATACGAAAAGATAACAATACCCTCTATTCTTATTTAAAAACAATTCCTTCTTTTTCCCATTTTCTTTAGACTCTCTCCTCTCCCTCTAGATGAACAGGCGACTCTTCTCTCTCTTGTCTAGAAAACCCTAACCAAGCAAGGGGGCCGCCGCCACCGGAAAACACCCACTATGGCGGTCCCCCACCCCAATCCCACCCCTTAACCCCTATTCCAGTCCCAAGCTAGCCGGAGTGAAGTTTTTCTTCGGAGAACACCTAAACCAGGTTTTTACTCCTCCGGTAAGCATACCATTCGTTATTAGCCGAAAATTTGGAAAAACATTGGAGGAGAAGGAGGTAGAGTGCGCTAGCCGGGGTAAGGAGTAGTGAGGGAGAAATTCGAGAGGTTGAAAAGGATGGAGGAATTGGTCAAACCAGCACGTCGGAGGAGGACGGCGGCGGCGACGGCGTTAGTGGTAGGGATTGAGAAAGGAGTGATAGGAGAGAGAGGAGCTTTGCGACTGTAGGAGGTGGAAGTCATGTTGGTGGATAGTGGAGGTGGTGAATCGATGAGGTGGTGAATCGATTGGGAATGAAGATATTGGTTGGGGAATCGACAAGGTGAGGTGGTGAATCGACGGCAATGAGATGGTGAATTGGGAAATCAGCGGCGGTGAGGTGATGGATTGAGATTCTGATTATGAAGAAGATGAACGAGAGATCTGATATATTTTTTGGATACTTTGATGATGATGAAGAATCATCTCACTAACTTTATCAATGATGTCTGAACTTTGGTGAGGTGGTGGACAACGATTCTGATGATGAAGAACGAGAGATTCAATTTTTGGTGGACTTGATAATTATCGTCACCAACTTTTACATGCCCATTTGAATTCTTGATTTTACCTAGCTATTTCTTTATTTTTTCTTTTTGAAGGGTGCTAGAAAATATATTTTGGATGTTGTTTGTCCTAGAAACTAGTAAAGAGGTTTTTGAGTTTCTGCATTGCAGCATACGTATATTCCTTCTGAACTCTCTCCTGCTTCATCTGGTAAAGATCTGCTTGATTTAGATCCTGATTCTCCGTGACATCTTATTCCCGGTGGGGACTGAATTTTGCTTGGCGTAGTGATCTACGGTGGCGGCGGTGCTCTGCATTGGCAGTGCTCGGCAGTGGCGGTGGCAGTTTAGTGTTTTGAAGATGAAAAGGATTTTTATTTAGAAGCAAGGAAGGGTATAATTGTCATGAAAAAGTCTATTTTCAGCCTAGGGATATTTCTATTTTTTTATTATTGGTCAACCCCTGACTTACATCGGTCAATGTCAGAAATCTGCCAAATGGGTAAAACTACACATTTTGACTAAAAGATAGGGTTACTTCTGCACTTTCATATTTAACAAGGTTATTCCTGCACTTTCTCAGTTTTATAGGGTCATTTTTGCACTTTTCCCAATTATAATTAAACAACTTTTGAGCTTAAATTCATTTCATAAAATTTTCTCATCTTCCATTTTCCCCACTTCCTCCTCCTATATGTTCTGAACACCACCAATCCAACCATACTCACTGCCTCTTCTATCATTCCTGCTTTCCATGTTCTCTATTTCCCAACGGTGACACTATCACCGTGATTTTCCATTTTATATGGTTATTTTAAGACTTTTGAACTCACTTTTGTGCGCTTTTGGTATCTATATCTTGTGTTTTACCTCGCTTAGGAGAGTTAAGAGCGAGTTTTACTCTCTTTTGACTTTTCTAGTGAATTTTGTGTGACAGGGCAATAACATTGAGACATGAAGACTAAAGACCATGAAGTTCATCTTTAGAAGACTTGAAAACTTGAAGATTTAAAGAGAAGTGAAATGGAGAGGAAGCTATAAGACAAGAAGAAGAAAGAAAATCAATATGTTGTTTCTGGGTTCCGTCGCGACTCGCGAAGAATTGGTCGCGACTCGCGATAGACGTGTAACCAGAATTGTTGTTCTTTTTCTTGTACTATAAGTAGCACACTTTATCCTCTTTTCATTCCTCTTCTTCTTCCCGATTCTAAGACTTAAAAACCCTTGTTTTTCTCTACTTTTATCTTTGATTTATGCTTGATTTGCTTTGGATTGTTTAGTATGAACTCTAGTAGCTAAACTTAGTCTTGAGAGCAGTTGATTGAGGCTTCCAAGCCCATGTCTTGAGAATCCTTTCTACCTATTTAATGCTTCTGCTGTTGTGCATTTATGAGCTTTTAATGTGGGTTGTTTATATCATTAATGTTGTTGGAATTTTGAGAATATGAAATGCTTATATGATTACTTATTAGAGTTAAGAAAAAGTAGCTAAGTTTCCCCTCTTTTGATATGGAATCCGAGAGCATGAATTAGAACTTCTAATTGGATTTGTGATATAATAATTGCTAGATGAATGTGATAATGTTGAACTCTTTGTCATGTTTGTTTAAGGTAGCAAATAGGAGAGGTCTATGAATGTTGAAATTTCTTGACTAATCTTAGTAAATGCACAAATTGGTTCAATGCTTAGACATTTGGATTAATGTTTATAAGTGTTACCAATCTCGTTGATTCTTTGTACTCAATGCCACTAATGAGATATCTTTAGTTGTTTCTCGACTAAAAGGGTCATTAGTGAGGTTTAGCAAGCAAGAGATGTCGAATTCACTTTTGTAAATTACTATCAAAGAAGGATAGAAGATTTATCTTCACAAGTAGTTAAAGTAGTGAATAGGTTGTGGATTCAAGGATAAATAAGAGGCTTGGAAGTGGAAATCAATTGTGCCCAATGTCCCGTAATTTGTGTTTTACTCACTCTTTGTAGTTTGTTACATGTTTAACTTGATTTCTAGTTCACGATAGTTTCTTTGTCTCTTAAATTCATAACTTAGAAAAATCAACCAACCCCCCCCCCCCCCCCTCTTTACTTGATTTTATATATATGTGTATATCTATATCTAGTCTAGTATCCACCTTATATGTTTACACCCTTAGAAAAATCTCTCTTTCTCGTGGACGACCATGATTTGTCACTATCTACTTAATTGTATTTAGGAAGCACTTTAGGGCTTAAAGATAGTAATTTTGAGAGGTACGACTACGAACTCCCACACTATTAAAAAGGTTGACTCAATGTTAACTCACCTAAACCAGCTAATGATATGTGGGAAGAAATTGAGAACATTTCGATATAACGATGGAACATTTTGGATATAATTTGCAAAAAGAGGAACGAAAAGTGTACTTTCACCTAAAAATGGGTGTCAAATCTGTCATTTTCTTGACATTGTAATCATTGTGAAGCTTGTTTCCCTAAATTGATGTGTGAAGGTTCTAATGTGAAACTGACCCAAGAAATGTAAGTCGTGAGTGGTATCTTTAGAAGGTAAATTTTTCGTCCTGGGTTTTCTATTATGGAATTATGCTAGTTGTTTGTACCAAGTCATCATCTTCCATTGCTAACCCTAATGTTAGTAAGTGTAGCAGTGAGACTACTTGCAGTGATGTAGATATTAATGATGATGGTGGCATAAGGGGGTTTGACGAGGAAGGAGATGAAGGGGGTCATGTGGTTGAGGGAAGTCAAAGTGTTTTGAGTGAAAATGATCTAATCGTTTTGAAGGAGCAGTGCCCATTTTTAGAAGAATGTGAGGTTAAGATACCCAATTTAGGAGAAAATTATGGAATCCCCCTTCTATTCTTTCTCGGTGTATGATCGCCATTTTTTGTATAGGTTAACCATACCCGTTCCAGATTACGTTGTATGCTTATTATAGGCATATGGTATTACTTTGGCTCAACTTCATCCCCGGGATATAGTTATGATAGTAGGTTTACCAAGGTATGTCGGAGGGTTGAGAAGAAGTTTAGTGTTGATATGTTCTTAGGTTTTTATCAACTTCAAAAATTGAAGGAAGGGATGACTTGTTTACCTTTCACCAAGGTATTTTTGGAGTTTAGGTGGTGAAGGATTTTTTGACCAATTGTGGAGTATGGAAATATAGATATGTGTTCATGAAGTGTTTTGGTGACACATTTATGCCTAGATGGAATTATGTGTACCTTTAGTTAAGCATCCTGATAGAGAAATGAAGGTGAGAAAAGATAGTGGTATTTTGAAAACCTTGTCCGTCCATGCACAATGGATATGGGATGACATTTATTTAAACTCCTAGATCTAGCGTGACATCTTTGATCAATTTATATGCTATCATGCAATGGATGGTAAACATGCCGAGATCATTGCATTTTGAGGGAAGAACTTTTTGCACAAAGGTAGAAATGTGATCACTAACTTGTTCTACCGTCATACGGCTAGTATCATACTTTGAGGTACATAGTGATTTCAAGAACTTAGTATACCTAGTCATATGGTCAATAGCACTAATGATAGGGCTAGTCACCTCACAATGTACAATAACCTTTGAGAGCTCCTTGTGGAGTTTTTTTCCCTCCGCTTATGCTTCAATGCTTCTAGAAATGGAGGTGAAGGAGTCCCTTTATTTAGCCTCCGCTCTTCCCCAAGTTTGGGTGTTTGTCCCCTTTGATCATGCATCCCTGCACCTCCATGTCCATCCTCTTTGAATTCTAGGGATCTTCCATCTCACTCTTCTTGTAGCTCATCCACAACATAGCTCTCATCGATCTCCCTTACAATCCTCACATTCATGGCACTTGCTAGTGGGGTTTGGAACCCATGTGAGTGATGTGTAGCCTTCGTTTGTATCTTGGCTTCTAGGCGATGAACCAATAAAGCTAGAGTATCCAGTTTAGCCGTAAAGACTCTAGTGCTAGAAAATACCTTCGTATCTGTGCCTCGAATTTCTTCATGGATTCGGGAATGGAATTTCTTATTTGACTCTGACATGGCTGTGATGGATTGTTTGAGATAGCCTGATGTATTGCGGCATTGGTCTTCCCAATGGTCAAACCAGTCTTCATAGTGGTATCCATCTCATTGCTCTTCCCTCACAGTGCCTCATTCATGGTCTCTTGCTCCAATGGCTATAATTTCATGCAATCTACTACATTCATCGTTAAGGTGATCCCAAGAGCAAATCTCGCAACATTTCAGTTGTTGAGCTCTTTCCTTTATAAGCTCTTTCATCATTGACACGATAGTTTTCACTTGTTCCTCAAACTTTGAGGTGGTAGGATCTTTCCCATTACTTACTCCCATCCTCGAATGGGAACCAAAGAGCATTGTCCCATTGGAAAATTCTTCAAAGAGGGTCATTGCTTTCTTGGGTCTCTTGCTTGAAGTAGAGCCATTGCATGAGATATTGATTAGCATCATGTCATTCTCAGTTAATCCATCAAAAAAGAAGTATACCATTTCCCCCCTCAATGAATGGATGGTATGGAAAGCTTTCCAAGATATGCTTGAAATGCTCCCAATATCTGTAGAGACTCTCACTGGGATATTGAGAGATGTTGGGGGCGTTGTTTCTTGAGCCCAGAGGATTTACAAGTGGGGAAGAACTTCTCAAGGAATCTTCTCTATGCACTATGATGTGATGTACCATGGCGGTAGATAGTACAACCAATCCTTCGCTGCGTCTCAGAGTGAGAACGGGAAGAACTTAAGGTTGTATTCTTCTTCGGACATGCTCAATGGCTTCATGTTGGTACCAACGAGATGAAACTCTAAAAGATGCTTGTTCGGGTCTTCATCAGCCATACCGTGGAATGAAGGTAAACACTGGATCATCTTTGACTTAAGCTTACAAATCACATTAGCTGGAAGTGGCAGAAAGATGATGCAAAGGGGTTGATTCTCCAAGTTTTGAGCCATTTCCCTAAGCGTTCTACTATCTTAAGCAATTCGATTCATTGTCTCACTCTCAATACCAACTTCACTTGGATCCTGTGGAAGCTCCTCGTTCACCCTTCTCTTTCTTCTCTTCCGCCTACCTTTGTTTTGAGGTAAGAAATATAAGGTTCCTAAATTCTTGGTATGGTTGTGTACCATAAACGAGGAACGATACAATATTTGTCCTTAGCCAACACTAGAAAACAATATTAGAATACTTCAAGAAAATATACAAGAACTCAACACAAAAACCAACTAGCTACAAAAATAAAAATAAAATATACTCTACCAACTAACTATGCTAGCTAACAAATAGACAAATAAAGTATCCCCAACAACAGTGCCAAAATTTGACCTGCACCCGCGAGGCCGTTTCATCTCACGGGAGTGAGGGATCAAAGATAAAGATTTATATGTTGCTCGTGATCATACTCCTAACTACGATGAACATAGATAGTGGAAATCCATGGTCGTCCACATAAATACTAGTGTCTAAGGTTTAGCAAAACACAACTCACTCTCTGGTGTCACTCCAATCGGTGTATCAGGAATAACTAGTGCTAACAATGCGGGGAAGGGGGTTGTGTGAACTAAAAAATTCAAGCACACAAGTAAAATTATATAAACTATGAATTAACTAATCTTGGGGGTTATTTGCATCACACGATTAATGTAAAGATTTGATCCTAGACTCTAATTCACATAAGCAACTATTCACCTATTTTCATGTTATATCACATAGTGTTGATATGTTAACTCCCTGGGAACTACCATTGTCTGTCACAAAAATGGGTCTTCCTCCTCCTTAACATCTTATCTCCTCTGTAACTTGCTAGGGGTGCGCTTCTCTACTGACTGGCTGCGTAGCTCACTCCCAGTGCTAACCGACCCCCACTTAAAGGAACTATGCCTTGCATAGGTTGCTACAGTTAGATGCGGGAGTGAACCCAATCACAAAATTGGGACCTCCACTATGAGCACCCAACCTAGACCTCAAAAGGAACAACATTAATACCTCGTTATAACTTTAGAGTCCGCACCACTCTAGTCGCTACAAACTAAAAAGGCTCAATTATCGGGGTAAGCCAGGGTTTCCCCGTTAGGATTTTAAAACATCAACACGGTAGGTCCGATGCTTATAACATGAAATTCCTCACACGACTAGCCAATTGAGATTTTTGTCTATTACCATCTCAGCACTCAAAAGGGGGATCTAACGTACATATCCTCTCGGTACTCAGAAGACTACCATAGCACTCATAATCCATCACTCCCAAATTAACATTTAAAGTCTAGTATGATATCATGTTAGCATTTAAATCCTATCACGATATCATGCCTTAAAAAGCCTAATTTGGAAAACCCTAGAGCTGCGTTGCACGGGCCGTGCAGGTTTTCCCGGCACGGCTTGTGCAGTATTGCATGAGATGTCATCTGGAAGCTCATTTTTTCACAAACTGGGCGGATCGACTATGCAGGTTTTTACGGCCCATCGTCTGGACCTTGTTTTCCCAGCTTCTGAGTGCACAAGACATGCATATTTGCTCTTCCCGTCGATCAGGTCTTGTCAATCTCCAGTTCTTCGTGCAAGGGCTATGCAAATTTGCACGACCCCCATTGTCTGGGATCCTCTTCTTATGGCACAGATGATGGCACATGCTGTTTCATTTTACACGGTTTGTGCACTTTCTTCGACTCTTCTGAACTTGACTTCTTATTTTGACCCTTCTATCTTCTACCACATTTTTAATCGTGGCCTTCAGTTTTCTACCTATTTCGCAATTGGCCTTCATTAACCTGCTTCGAAATGTATTTGAGCAATCTTCAAATAAGCTTAAAAAAATTAGGTGCCCATAAGGACAAAAATCTATTAGGCTTATAATAGGCTACAAAATGAAATATTTAGATAAGAAAACAAAAATGGTCATCTAAACACCTAATGATGCAAACCTATCTAAATATAGCAATCTACCCACAAAAACATAACAAAAGAAAAATTAAATGCCTTAAGAAATACATATCTTTGACGTCTCATCACCAATCACGCCCGAGTGATAGCCAATCCCTCTTACATTTTCTCCTTGTATCTCCTGATCTACTATCACGATTAGTTGTTCGTTGACCATTATTCACAGTACAAGTGGCTTGCAAAATCATTGAAGTGTCAACGACCTTGACACTCAAAACCACGAAACTTAGGCCATGTTCAATGGTAGAAACCACTACCGGTTTCTTACCAATTACATATATTATTTTTCACATTCTCTCTCTTCCAACTAACTCTAAGAAACTACTCAAGAAACCACTCATTTTCCTCTCCACAGTGGTAAGAAACCACTTTGTACTATTCATAGACCCCACTTGATTCTATCTATCATACTTATTAATTTTACCATTAACATTTAATTTAATTTAATTTGTCCACTCAAAATAAGTAATGTAAAATTTAATAATACATTTATATTTTTAAAATTGAATTTCGGTTTTTTTCATAAATTATTTATTTTTTGCGAATAATTAATTTTTTCCAGATATTTTTAAAAAAATTACGAATTTTTAAAATAACTTTCTTGTTTAATAATAAGTGGTACAGATTTAAAATGGTACAATTTTTTTTTTAAAAAATAAGGTTAAATACCTTATAAATAAATATTATTTCCAAAAAAATTCAAAAACATTTACGATATTTTCCCTTGGATGTGGAATTTGTATTTTTACAAAAAAATACAAATTTTTGAATCAGATTTTTTTAAAAAAAATTAAAAGGAAGGGACACGTGGCCCAACCAGAGGGTGCCACGTGTCCCTCAAGTTTTTTTAAAAAATAAAATCTACATGGAAGGGACACGTGGGCCTCTGCATGGCCGCCACGTGTCCCTTGGATGGTCAAGAATTGTAGGCGCCTTTCGGGCGTGCCCAGCGTGCATGTGGAATTGATCAGCATGCATGTGCTTTGTCAGGGACCGGTTTCTTGACCGGTTCCTTGCTAAGAAACTAGGGACCGGTTTTTTAACTGAAAACCGGTCTAGAAATCATCACTATGGGTGTTTTCGGTTTCTAGAGCGGTTTTTTAAATTTAAGAAACTACCACTGCACATGCCCTTAATTCCTTCTCCTAAATAGGGAACCTCCACGCTCGTTGTTACAATTTTTACTTCCCAGCCCGAGAGCGGGGTTCCTAAATTCTCTTCTTGTTTTCTTTTGCTGAGAATAATGCAGTGACCTGTCCGAGCTTTATGCAGGTCTCCAGCAACCGTCACTATCCCATTCTTGGTCAAGATCTTCAGGAGCAGATGCAAGGTTGAAACGATGCCTTTTAGCGCCACTATCATAGGTCTTCCGATGATGACGTTGTAAGGGTTGTTGACCTTGACCATGATGAACTCCATATACACGGTCTTCTCTCTTGAGTAGTCTTTACAGTGACCGACAGAGTTAGAATCCCTGCCGATCAAATTGTTGTATCCGCGAAATCTACCAGAGCGGTGTCCGTTGGCTTGAGTTTTCCCTTGGTAACTTCATCGAGCTTCTGAAAGTAGTGCCAATACATTACCTCCGCAGAGCTTCCTCCATCCACGTAGGCTCAATGCACATTTTTTTCTGCCATCCTAATAGGGATGAGGATGGCATCTACTCCAGCAGGTTTATCCGATATGGGATCCTTCTACCTGAAAGTGATGACTTCTTTCGCGGCCAGCCGCTTTTGAGAGGGCGTGCTCTTAGGTGTCCGCTTGCACCTCGCCTTTGTTTGAAATTTCCTCCAACCATTGTCGTGCACCATTAATCCACTCATAGGGAAAAACCCTTCCTGCATTAGGCACTAATATATTTTTAACAACTAATCCTCCGATGATGGCATGTATGTGCGCTACAATTGTTTCCATATTGCAGGATAAACTTTCTTTGTCTTAGCGTGCCTATTTTCCAGCCTTTCTTTCTAGCTCTACTCTGGCTACCTCTCTTCCCTTCTTGGTATCTCGTTCCTGATCTTTCCCGCTGCTGGATCCCCGATACGTAGTGATCCGCACACCACGGGGTCGTCGTTAACAAACCAACCTTTCAGGAGATCAACTACCCATAGAGAGCTACACAAAGATGGAGATTTATATGTTGCTCTCGTGCCCACTACCAACTACTGGAAAATAGCTAGTGGCAATTTCGGGGTCATACACAGATGCTAGAATTCAATAGTTAACTGAAAACAACTCACAATTGGGCGTCACTCTGATTGTGTGTTAGGAATAGCTAGTGCTACAAACATAAATTGGGAGGCTTTTATCTAACAACTATTGGTCATGCAATTCATAGGGATTAAACAATATTAAACTAGCTTTCGGAATATTTGCGTAACATGACCGATAAATGATTTTGATCCTAGATTCTATCGCATATAAGACATATAAACCTATCTGATGTCCATGTCACATAGTGTGGGTGATAGTCGACCATTCCCAATGTATGTCACACAAAGTTCAATCGACATCTTATTTGCTGTCACTACCACAAAGACACCCCCTAGCACCGATTTTTTTTAAATCAGTGTAATTTTTTTAAAAAACCGATGCTAATTCAACACCAATTTTCCAAAAAAACCGATGTTAATTTATAAAAAAATTGTGCCAATTTAACACTTGTTTTCAAAAAAAATGGTGTTAATCCCTCTAAATCGGTGCTAAAATTTTTTAAATTCAATCTTCCCGCTAATTTTTTAAAAACATTCCCCAATTAAAAAAAATTGGCCAAAATTTTTTTAAAAATTAAAAACAGGTTTTAATTTTAAAGACTTGGTGCTAATTTAACACTAGTTTTCAAAAAACTGGTGAGAAAATTTTTATAATTCAATCTTCCCGACAAAAAATTCAAAAATTTTAAATTTTTTTGCAAAAATTTCATGCGATGGACGCAGCTGCGCGCAGCCATTCTAAGCTAAATATTTTTAAATTCAATATTCCTGCCAAAAATTTAAAAAAAATTGCCAAAAAATATATTTTTTTGCCAAAAGTTTCATGCAATGGGCGCAGCTGCGCAACCGCTCTAAGCTAAATATTTTAAAATTTTGATCCTCCCGCCAAAATTTCAAAAAAATTGGCAAAAATATTATGAGATTCAAGCAGCTGCACGCAGCCGCTCTAAGCTATAAAAATTTCTTGACTTTCAAAATCGTTCACTTCTTTTGTTGACTTTAACTATAACTAGGTTGAATTCAATTAATCAACGATCAACCTTTATTGACCAAACATAAATACGAATATAAATGTTTGAATAACAAAAATCATGTATTTTAGAGCAATTGATATTAGGGAAACACAATTTTGGGCCACAATGTAATTTTCCAAAATTGTGCGTAATCAATGTTGACTTTCGAGGCCCTTCCATTCACCCATACATACCAAATCGTGAAGTTGCAATTGTATATTATTCAATTAAATTTTGGTGTCGCCAATTTTTTTATTCGACAATTCCAAATTTCTTGAAGGGAGCTAAGTGCAGAAAGTAAAAACTTTACTCATAACTCCAAAATGAAATCCGCTCAAATGTGGTGCTTCCCTATACACCCCAATTTAGTTTTCCAAATCCGTAATGGAATATTTATCATAATTGGGCAAAAGAACATATTTGTAATCCTTTCAATTTTTTCTTCCTTACTTCTAAGTAATCAACTCTAAGTTACTCTAGAACATATATTTAGGTAAGAATAACAAAAATCATGTATTTTGGAGCAATGGATATTAGGGAAACACAATTTTGGCCCACAGTGTAATTTTCCAAAATTGTATACAAGTAATCAATGTTGACTTTCGAGGCCCTTCCATTCACCCATACATGCCCAAATCGTAAAATCGCAATCGTATATTATTCAATTGAATTTGGTGTAGCGAATTTTGTGATTCGCCAATTCCAATTTTCTTAAAAGGACCTA
>JAULKM010132198.1:0-19316 GCA_032355605.1 Rubia tinctorum
GGAAGACCATGGTAGTTTGATCGTAAATCTATGCATGATGGTTACACTAACAAAATAACTGTGATTAAGGATAGAACCAGGTATACTTTAACTTCATTATCTCCAGTGGAAGTCATTAAGGCTCAGAGGCGCATGAAAATTGATAAAGAAAAGTTTGCATCTGAGTCAGAAGGGGTCGATCGAAACCCTACTCAAGATTTTGAAAATTACAGCCAAAAGGTAATTAAAAGGAGCCAAAACCCTGGTAATTTCGACAAAACCCTAGGGAGGGCCGAACCAGGTAAGTCAGGTAAGATTTCAAATGATTATGAAAAGTTGCGAAAGGTTTTATCTTCACATCTTAATCCCCTGCCATCAATTTTTATGATGAAACATGAATTACCAATTGAATATGGAAAATCATTTTATGCATCTATTAGGGACGTGAATCGTGCTTTTTCTAATTATTCGCATGTCTTAATTTTACATTTTAAAGAGAGTTATTTCGTCAATGAGGATATACATGTGCATGTTCCTCCACAGTTTGCTGAGATGTTGCAGGAATTTGAGGATGTCTTTCTGGAAGCCTTGTCCCATGGTTTACCACCATAGCAAGGCATCGAACATCAGATTGACTTGATTCCGAGTTCGGTTATACCTAATCGACCGGCTTACAAATCAAACCACAAGGAGACAAAGGAAATACTACGACAAGTTGAGGAATTACTTCAAAAACATTATGAGCGCGAATATTTAAGTCCTTGTGTTGTACCCATCATTTATAAAACTTAGCGAATGCGTATATATTATCGTACTATTAACAAGATAACCATTAAGTATCGTCATCCTATCCCTAGGTTAGATGATATTCTTGAGGATTTGCATGAGTATGTGATATATACTAAGATTGATTTTATCATATTTGCATAAATGAGAGGTGAGAATGGAAAAATGCATTTAAAACTAAGTTCGGGTTATATGAATGGGTTGTTATATCTTTCGGATTAACTAATGCATCTAGCACTTTTATGCGGTTGATGAATCATGTCTTGAGAAAGTTTGTTGTGGTTTATTTTGATGATATTATGATCTATAATAAATCGATTGATGATCATATTGAGCATGTTAAAATTGTTCTTGTTGCACTCCGTGAGTCTTGTTTGTTTGCGAACATCAAGAAGTACACTTTTTGCGTTTCTGAGGTGGTGTTTTTCGGTTTTGTGGTCTCTAAGGAGGGCATAAGAGTTGATGAAACCAAAATTGAGGCCACTAAGACATGGTCGAGACCTACCAATGCCAACCAGATACATTCTTTTCATGGTTTAGCTATTTTTATAGAAGATTTGTGTGTGATTTTTCATCTATTGCTGCACCTTTAAATAAACTAGTTAAAATGATGTGAAATTTGTTTGGGGTGATGATCAAGAGAATGTATTTAATGAATTGAAAGTATGATTATGAAATGCTTCTGTGTTTTCTTTTCCTTATTTTAATGGTACTTTTGAATTCATTGTGATGCTTCTGGTGTTGGTATTGGTGCTGTTTTGATGCAAGAGAATCGACCTATAGCTTATTTCTGTGAAAAACTAAAGGGTGGTGCTCTAAATTACCCTTTGTATGATAAAGAATTCTATGCAATTGTGCATGCATTAGAGACTTGGCAACATTATTTATTGCATTAAGAATTTGTTATTCACAGTGATCATGAGTCGTTAAAATACTTTAAGAGTCAGATGAAGTTGAATAAGTGTCATGTTAAATGGTCTAGTTTTATTGAATCTTTTCCTCATGTGTTGCGATACAAAAAGGGAAAAGAAAATGTTGTTGCTGATGCTTTGAGTCGTAGACATGTTTTACTCACACTATTGGAATGTGTCTTTTTAGGGTTTTCTTTTGTGCGAGATTTATATGCTACTGATCCTGATTTTTCATATGTTTATGCTGCTTGTGTGAACATGGTGCGTATGAGTCATTTTTTCCGCATGATGGGTTTTTATTTCGTGACAATAAGCTATATATTCCTCAGTGTTCTATGCGTGAATTACTTGTCACAGAAGCTCACTCAGGTGGTTTAATGGGACATTTTAGTGCATTAAAAACTTATAATTTGTTGTGAGAATATTTTTCTGGCCGAAAATGGCAATGTCGGTTGATAGGATTTGTAGGAATTGTATTGATTATTTGAAGGCGAAGTCAAAGACTAAGCCTCATAGTTTATATACTCCTTTACCCAATCCTACACATCCTTGGGTTGATATTTCTATGGATTTTGTTCTTAGATTTCCACGATCCCGATCAGGTAATGATTCTATCTTTGTGGTTGTTCATCAATTTTCGAAGATGGCACATTTTATTCATTGTAGGATGACAGATGAAGCAAAATATAATGCAGATTTATTTTTAAAAGAAGTGGTCTGATTACATGGGATTCCTGCGTCAATAGTATCAAAAAGAGATGTAAAATTTTTGTCCTGCATTTGGAATACCTTGTGGCGCAAGTTAGGGACAAAATTGTTGTTTTCTATGGCAAGACATCTGCAAACTAATGGAAAGACATAGGTTACAAATCGCACATTAGGGGCTCTTCTGTATGCCCTAGTTCAGAAAAATTTAAAGAATTGGGAATCGTTCATTCTGATTGCATAGTTTGCTTATAATCGCACTGTTCATTCTACTACTTCTTTACCTCCATTTAATATATTTTTTATGGATTTTTACCAAATACACCTCTTGATTTAATTCCTTTGAATTTTAAACAGGTGCGGAATTTGGATGGAGAAAAGAAAGATGATTTTGTGAAGCGATTGCATGAGAATGTGCGATTGAAAATAGAAAGGACAAAAGCTTAGAATGCTGACAGAGCTAACCATGGCTGCCGATTTGTTCAAGGAGGATGACTGGGTTTGGTTGCATTTGTGGAAGGAGAGGTTTTCAAATGCTCGGAAATCTAAAATAAGTCTGTGTGGTAATGGTCTTTTTAAAGTGTTGGCGCGTGTGAATGATAATGCTTACAAGATTGATCTACTAGGTGATTATGGAGTTAGTACTACCTTCAATGTTGCTAATTTATCTTCATTTACCTTAGAAGACAATTCAGTTTTGAGGACGAAACCTTTCGACCACGGAGGGAATGATGGAGATGCCAAAACGACTACCACTAAAAATGAAGACATTCCACGACTTGATCAAACATTCAAGGGTTATGTTCAGAATTCTCTAAGTGATATGGATGGACTGATGACAAGGTCAAGAACAAAGATTAGAGACGCGGCTTTGAATGCTTTGATTGATCAAGTTTATGATGAAGAACTCAAGACTAAATCAGCTAGGGCTTGGATTAATTATTCAAACTTGTCGATTAACTGAAGATATCGTGAAGAACATTATACTCTTTTTTCCCACCGGGTTTTTAGAGAGATAGTGGGATCTTTGTAAAATATTGTAACATTATTTTATTTCAGTCCATAGCTCGTCCATGTGGGCTTCTGAAGAGCTATTATTTTCGACCCAGTTCATCAGGGTTTCAAAAATATTGTGTTTTATTCTGATTCGACTTAGATTTGGTAAGATTATATAAGGTAATATTCTTCAAGTTGACTTGGAGAAGAATTCGAGCAGATTACATTTAGTTTTAGGAGTTCAAGTTATATTTGGTTTTAGCTTTTTAAAGCTTCCATAAGGCGATTCAGTTTCCATTTTTATTAGGGTTTTGGGACAAGATTTACCCTATAAATAGAGGGGGTTGTTCGAGTTATTCCTCACCATTTTTATACACATTATATTCAGATTTTCGCGATATTATCAATTGCTTGCAAGCTATTTTCATTGTTGTTTAATCATGCGGGTTAATTAAGTATCAATGCCCTTTGTGAACTAATCTTACTGGCTAGTTAGTGAACAGATAAACCCTTTATTTGTGAGTTAATCCTACAAGCTAGTTAACAAGAATTTTTTTTGAGTTGAGCATCAATTCCGAGGGCTAGTTGGTGATAAATTTGCACGATCTAGTGAGGGTTTGTAGATCCCTTCATTCTGTCAAAAATTTTTAAATTTCGCAATTCAGAGTTTTCGCAAGAAGTTTTATAGCAGACATAGCTTCATAATTTTTTTAAAAAAAAGAATCAAGCAACGTTGGTAATATGTCTCACCCATTTCAGTTTAACCGATGTTAGTCACTTGCCTCACCCACTTTCAATTGACAACCTCGATCACCTTTTCACCGATTTTTGTCAAACTTTTAGTCTCAATTATTTTCAAAAATTGAACTAAAAAGCAAATTTTTACCTCAATTGTTAATCAATGTAAAAGGAGTACGTTAAACTGCGGCTGTAATTACTTCAGTTATTTTCAGAAAAATAATCAAGATAAAAATCCTTTCAAAATCGAGGTAAAAGAAAGTGTGATAAATTAAACATTTTATATGAAGCATATTGAACTTTGTTTTTGATCAATATTGAACATATTTTAGTTTAAAGTATTGAAAAAAAATCATTTTGTTAGAATAAATCAATATGATGATTAGATTAGATTTGACTATTAACTAGACTAGAGTTTTACTATGCCTAGTCTACCTTTTGTACTCTATTTATTCCATTCAGTAATATAAATCATCACCAGAAATTTATTCTTTCACAGTATCAGAGCAAGTTATAATCCTAAACTCTAACCCCTATTTTTTTGCCGCTTTCTCCTTTCTCATTTCCAGCGACAGAACCACCACCAGTTTCGGTGACTTCTGGTCAAAACCCGGCCAACTTTCAGCTAATTTCCAGCAACCTCCGGGTTACTTTTTAGGAACTCTCTTCAACACTTCTTTTCCGGCGAGTTTCAAATTCATTACCACTCGCCAATCTTCCTTCTCTCTGACGCAGGATTCATTTTCATCGTTGTCCAATTCTTTGACTTAGTGACGTCGTCCATCTAAGATAGATCACGATCTTTGTCCCAGCGACGCCATGGTGGTCTTCTCCGACGGCGTCATTGCTCCTCTCGGTGGTCTTCTCCGATGACTCAAAAACAGCGGTTACCATTATTCCCGGAGAGCTCTGCTTCCTTTAGCGGCAGTTTTCCATCTCCAGTCTTCAGGGATCAGCATCTCTCCCATTGCTGGTCTTCAGCGTTTCAAACCAGGAGCCATCTAGCGCATTAGATCCACTCGGGCGTAGGGGTCCCGCGCATGACTACACGTGGGCTACAAGATTCCCGCGCATGACTACATGTGCCACAAGTGTTCCAGCGTATGATTACACGCGCGTGTCAGGTTCTCAGCTCGTTATTGCACGCGCTAGCAGGTTCCAAGCCCCCCTTTACAACACGCTCAACCTCTGTGCACAAATTTCTTCCCTTTTTCTCACTATGCGCATTATGGCTTATTCTGGTGGTCTTTTGTAGTTTAAACATAATGGCTCAAAGTGGATTTTTCATTCTGACGCCACAAGACACATGGCATCGTCTCCAACTGTTGTTGATCATGTGACACAATATAATGGTTCTGCCCACGTCTATGTTGGTAATGGTTCTCAACTCCTCATTACTCATGTTGGTGATTATCGAATTTCAAAATCTTTGCCTCTTAATGTGCTTATTGTGTCTGATATCACTAAAAAAATTCCTTTCGATTAGCAAATTAACTCAAGATTAAATGTTTTTATCTGCTTTGATGATCGTTCCTTTGTTATTCGGCATAAAATCACTAGGGAAACCTTGGGTCATAGTCATATTGAATATAGGTTTTATATTTTAGACTATGGTGCATATGCTTTGTTGTCTATTGTTGAATCAAATAAGTCGCGTGCGTCTTTTGAAACTTGACATGCTAGATTTGATCATATTTCCCACTCCATTATTTCTGGTTTGCGTGCTTCTGGATCCTTAACTGTCTCATCGGTTTTGCCAAAATTCACTCTTTGTGAAGCATATGAAAAGGCTAAGGGGAAACGTTTATCTTTTTATACAAATGATAAACGTGCTACTAGGGTACTTGATCTGATTCATTGTAATTTATGGGGGCCCTCTCCTATTATATATGTTGATGGTTTCGCCTACTATGGCATTTTCCTTCATTCCCGACTCTCGTGGTTCTATCTACTGGCCTGACGCTTTTGCTGCAGTCACTAATACCATGAATTGGTTGCTTACTCTTATTCTTGGCGGACGATCTCCATTTGAAGTTATTAATGATCGGTACCCATATACCAATTTTCATGCCATTGGTTGTCAGGTATTCCCATTCGTTTACCCATTTTTCTACTAAAAGCTATCTCCTTGCAGTATTCTGTGTGTGTTTATTGGCTACAACTCACAGTATAAAGGTTTTCGGTGCCTCGATAGCACTACTGGAAGAATCTACATCACTCGACATGCGCATTTTGATGAGACATGTTTTCCATTCGCCCCATCCAATCCTTCGGCGATTGGTTCTCCACTTTCAGTGTTAGATGTTTATGCATTTTTATTGATCATGATCCTAATTCGGCACCTTCTTTGCCTCCAGTTTCTCCTGTGTCGACTACATCTCCTTCATCCCCTTGCTCCATTTGTGCCATAGATCTACCACCAGCACCCCGGCAGGCGCCTCCTGCCTCTCTGTCAGCCAGTCCTCCTGCTCAGTCTTCTCCCAGCTCGGTTACTTCTTCACCAGCCTCATTGATCGGTTCCACTCCTCCAGCCTCTCCCCTCAGGCTGGCACTCATCGCATGGACACTCGATCGGCGACTGAAGCTATTTGGTGCAGTGATTATTCGGATTTATCGCTTATGGACTTATGGCTGCCCTGCTTGTTCAGTTTGAGCCCACTGATTATCACTTCGCTCTTCAGGATCCATATTGAATTTCCGCTATGGTACTTAGTTCCTCGCCCATCTGATGTCAACATTGCTGGCTCTAAATGGGTCTATCGACTGAAACATCGTCCTGATGGCATGGTTGATTGCTATAAGGCTCGCCTTGTTGCACAAGGTTTCTTTTAGATTTCGAGTTTTGACTTTGATCACACTTTCAGTTCTTTGGTTAAAGCCTCTACTGTTTGGACAGTTCTCACCATTGCCACGATGCGTTCCTGGCCACTTCATCAGCTGGATATCAAGAAAGCCTTTCTCAATGACATCCTTGATGCTCCAGTTTATATGCAGTAACCCGTTGGCTACAAAGACCCTTTTCATCCAGATTATGTTTGTCGCTTGCAGAAGGCCATTTATGGACTTAAAAAAAGCCCCTCAAGCATGGTTTCAGTGTTTCACCACCTACTTGACTCAGCTTGGTGTCCAGTGCAGTTCAACCAATACTTCTCTGTTGGTTCTTTCGCGGGGAACATCGTTTATCGTATCTTCTGGTGTATGTCGATGACGTCATACTTACAGGTAACGATTCGACCCTTCTTCGACAGTTCAGTGATCGGACACATCATGAGTTTGCAATCAAGGACTTAGGTGCACCTCACAACTTTCTTAGCTTGGAAATTTCGTCTACTTCATCGGGTTTACTTCTTGGCCAAGCAAAGTATGATCGAGACATTCTCATTCGTGTTGGGATGTCTGATGCTATTCTAGTTTCTACACCATTTGTGCTAGGTTCTTCGTTGCACATTTCGACCAGTTCACCGTTTCAGAATCGAACGTTGTATCGTTCTCTAGTTGGGGCACTTCACTACCTGACCATCACTCATCCTGATTCGTTCTTATCGGTCAACACTGTCAGCTAGTTTTTTCAGGACCCTGGAGGCCATCAGTTTGCTGTTGTTACAAGGATTCTGCGATATGTTTGAGACACACTGCACTTTGGTCTCGCTTTTTCAGTTTGCTAGTTCTCCTAAGATGTTGGGGTATTCTGATGCTGATTGGGCCTGCTATCTAGAGATTATCCGATCCACCTATGGATATGTTGTTTTTCTTGGTGGGAACCTTGTTTCTTGGAGCGCCAAGAAACAGCCGATAGTTTCTCATTTCAGCACCGAGTCTGAGTATCGTGCTCTTGCCTACACTGCTTCAGAGATTGTTTGGCTGACTCATTTGCTTTGAAATCTTTGAGTTCCATTGTCTGGTTCTCCGTTGTTGTTATGTGACAAAAATAGCGCTATCTTCTTGGCTTAGAATCCAATTGCTCACAAGCAGGAGAAACACATCGACATCGACTATAACTTTGTTCGAGAATTGGTTGCTTCTGGCAAGTTGCGCGTTGCCCATGTTCCTACGTCTCTTCAAACTGCGGACATTTTCGCCAAAGGACTTTCTCGTCCGCTGTATGAGTTATTCAGATCCAAGTTCTGCGTCAGCGAGCATCTGACGCTTTGCTTGAGGGGGGCGTTAGAATAAGTCAATATGATGACTAGATTTGATTTGATTATGGATTAGGTTGATGACTAGACTAGAGTTTTACTATGCCTAGTCTACCTTTTATACTATATTTATTTCATTTAGTAATATCATAATCATGATGAGAAATTCATTCTTTCACATTCTTCACGTGCTCTGGAAGAGAAACCATGCATCCCGGTAATATTCTCTGTAAGTTCACTTTTTATTATGCTCTTGTTGAACGGAATATATCGTAGAGAAATTTGAATCATTCTAAAGTAGGATGAGAAAGTTGGCCATTCACGTTTTTAAAACTAAATATCAGTAATAATAAAACATCCTTTTCCTATTTTTTTTTTATTTCTAATCTTTTCACTACAGAGAGATACCATCTATTTTTTCTTTTATTTTTTAAAAACAAGTAATGGCAAGTTTAGAATTATAATTTCCTTGACCAATCTGATTGATCAGATCATCATGTTCATTGTTCCATTTTTGCAGTTCTGTTTTTTTTCAAAAATAATAATTCTATTTATTTGGATGTATTGGTTTAATTGTGGTTTCAAAGTCTCTACAAATTTACAAATTCATGTATTTATAGTATTGCAAATTAATGTTGCAAAATCCTCATTAACATGATAGATTGATGTATGATGTGCCCTTTGTCTATTAAGCAACTTACATGATTTTTTTACTTAGAGTTTGTTAATATTTTTTAGGAGGTATTACTGTTTATAAAATCTCAAATTTGTAAAATTGATATATAATTCTAATATTTTAATTTATCATGTTAGATTAGGAGTCAGTCTCTTGAAATACGGTATTTTCATAAGTCATGGAAAGACCAAAATTTAAACTGCAAATTAAAAAAAATGAAGATAAAAATTTTGGGTTGCATTAATCGGGTCATAAATTTATAACTAATAAACGTTGCATAATAAATTCTTAATATTGAAATTAATTTTTTACTTTTCTATAATTCTAATTTAACATCATTTTCCATAATTTTATGGAAAAACGGTAAGAGTCTTAACTTAGATTAGATGTCAATACTTATTATCACAATCACTATTTTAATAGTTGTTGAGCATGTTTATAATTGATGTGTATAAATTATGTTGTTTATTTTATTGGGGTTTATTTGTGATTTAACTAGATTAATGTACACGTTAGGTGTTATTTGTCACAGCTTACAAGTTTTGGGCTTAGGTGAGCTTTTGAAGAGCAATTGAAGCAATTATGGCAAATAGAAGACAGTCAAAATATTTTGCAGAAAGGGTCTGATGCTATGCCAACCGTGGATCTGATTTAGAGAATATTTTGGAGCTAGAATTGAGATATTTTGTGGAGATTTGACTATGATTCTTATTTCTTAATTAGATAATGATAGGATTAGAATTCAAATTTGGAAGAGATTGTATTGGATTTTGGTAATTGCATGTGTGTGTACACAACGCGATACGGAAGTCGGAGACCAGTTTTAGTTTTCGATCAGTTTGAGTTTATATTTTCCAGTTCCAGACGCAGACTTCAATTAGATAGTAGTTAGTTTGGTTAGTTTGCAATTTATTGGTTTTGGGATTAATAGTTTTCGGCTGTTGCTACACGACTGGGAGCTTTGGAATATTGGAATTATTTTAATCACACTTGAATTTACTTCCGTTAGTGGAGTGCGCATACATTGAGTACAAATCACGGTTTGGTTGTTTGTTTTCGTTATTAATTTATTAGTGATATTATGTTTAGATTTTAGATTATTTATATGTTTAGTTTAATTACTATGAGTAGTTAAATTATATAGCAGCAGAAAATAATAAATGTTAGTTTTAAATCGTGAGCGCTAATTGTTTTATAATTGATTCTTGATGTTCTTAATTTTTCTTAGTTGAATTTATTTCTAATATGTTTAAGTATGGTTAGGTTGAATGTTTTTAGAATATAGCTATCTAATTTTCGTCAATCCTTAATTATTAGATGGGATTAGTAAGTGGCGCAATCTTGTGAAAAAGAGCTAACTAGCTAACACTGTAATAGTAAGATAGGAAATAATTGAGTGTGCATTACTACTTGCGAATACTTGGGTAATTGCTATATCGGGTTCTTTTAATTCTTAATGCTATCAAGATGTGTTCTAGTTTAGCGAATATTTTCTGAGATATTTTGGTAAGAGAAACAGTTAGTTAATTATAATTGATTAACTGTCGATAAAGTAAGAATTGATTTATTATTGCGCCTATGATCGATAATAACTAGCGTGAGTTATTCTTAGCTGATATCATATAAATATATTATTTCTCATTTTACATTTTTTATTTGCTATTTTAGTCTTAGAAATCAACTTCAGAAATTAGGCGTTGTGGCATCACCAAAGAGTTTTCTAAATTAGTTGGAAAATAAATTATTAATTTTTGCTCCCCGTGGGATCGACCCTGCTTACCGTTGTACTAATTAGTATTCCTGAGTTTGCAGGTATTTGGCAAGTAAAACGACGTTCACCAAATTAGCCAATTGCACATTTAAGCATGAAAATACCACAAGCATCAAATGCTGAAATTAAAACATCACACCAACACAAACAACAATACTTAAAGCCTAAAACATGAAACATAAAACTGAAAACGAGAAACATCGATAACTGTATTCATAACATCACTGCTAAAAATTAAGAAAACCTACGAATCTTCCTTCCTTCTCGATTGCAGCAGCAGTGAAACAAGTCTTCTTAAACATCTAACAAACATCAGCAACAACACAAATATTAACACAAATCCATAAAAACAACTCAAAAAACACAAAAAAAAAAAGAAAGAAAGAGAAATCCTCAAATATCACTCAGTATAACCTATACAAACCCTAGAACATCACATGAGCCAAAAAAAGTAAACAAAAATCGAAAAAACAAGTAACTATGCATAAAAATCATTGCGAATACATTACCTGCGAAGATAAACACAAAACGAATGTATAATTGTGTTAGATCGCTAGAAATCGAAGTTAAAATTGGAAAAAAATTGCCGGAAAATGAAGTGCATCTTCCCTCCGTTCACCGCAAATCATTGTGCGCAAGAAATATTGAAGAAAACGGAGAAAACAAGCGGTCGAATTGAAGGAAGATGGAAGAGAAATTGAGAGGAGAGAGAAGAAGAAGGTGGTTATGCTGGAGAAGAAAGGAGAGGACAAAGAAAGTGTCCGGAATATATGGGAGAACAAGAGGAAAAATTGATATTTATACCTATAATTAAATGTAAATTGTTAAATTTTCACATCCACCTCCTGAATTTTTAAAAACTTCAATTGAAAATTCGTACTAAATTCTTTACAATTTAATCAGTGTCTACTGTGACCAGATCGTATACAAGAATTTGTCTTTAAAAAAACTTTTTGAGAATTTGTTAGAGTTACTATGATAAATTACGCTTTCTTTAAAAAAAAAAAAAGACTGTGCGTGCAGGAGGAAAAGGAAAGTAAAAAAGAAAACCGAAAAGAGCTTCAATAGTTTGGGCTTAAGCCCTCTTTGAGAAAACATCGTATAAATAAAGCCCCCGAAATATTATTGATCTTTCTTCAAACCCCACTACGGCTACCTTAAACCTTCAGTTTTCTCCCCACGGGTCAGCCGCCACCGCCGCCCCTTCCGCCCAACGGTAAAACCCTATCCCCTGTTTCCATTGAAAAGTACAAGGTTTAAAATTGGCTGAAAACCGAATCGATGATTTTAGTTTTGATTCGGAACTATTTACATGATTCATGAACTGTACTCATTAAAGTAGATCACGAAAGAAAAAGCCAACGGTTAGTGATTGTAATTTATGTGAACTAACGTTTGGTCTGAAGTACAAGTGGAGCTCCGGCCATTTCAACCGGTTCCACACTGCTGATATTTTGTGAATTTCTGGTAACTTTTAGATAATGTTATTGTGTAAAGGAAGCACAAACCTTTAACTAATGCTTTGATGTTTTTCATTCTGCATGAAATTTCTCTTCTCTCAGTCTTTTAGTTAATTATGTAAATGAAGGGGAATTGTTATTACAGAAATGTAAATGTAGTATTCCTTGAGTGATTTCAGATTTGGGGTTCTTTCTTGTTATGTAATACACTACCTTCGGTTTCGCTTTGAACCATCAGCAAATTTCAGTTTGGTTTCTGCAGAGGTATCAGATGGAGCATGGATCTTACCAGGATCAAGCAAATGCAACATTCTCGTTGACAGATGAGGATCACACCCTTTCCAATTCTCTTAGATTTGTCCTTAATCAAGAGTAAGTGGTCTCGCTTTCTTTGTTTATATTTCATTGTTTTTGCCGCCAATTACTCCTCCATTCGATATTGGTGTACTTTCATGTGATGTTTGCTCGTGTGTATCTGACATAATATACTTGATATGTTGTTAAAATCTGATTGTCCATGTCTTTTAAGTACTCTAGTCCATTTGACTGCAGGACTTACTTTTTCCCCTTTCCCCTAGACTGTTGATTGCGTTGTTTCGCTACTATCGCTAAGAATTATATAGGCAGAAAGTAAGGGTCTTTTTATTTCACTTCCAGTGCGGCTGTCTTTTCACAGTTTGTTTTGAAAATGTAAATGTGGATCACCATAGTGGTTGTGTGGCCAAGTAATTAGTTTTTTCACCATTCTGTTCCACCTATCGTTTTCAACTTGAATTTAGTTACCTATTGTGTTTGCAGTCCAAGAGTTACGTTCTGCGGATACAGCATCCCACATCCTTCTGAAGCCCGAGTGAACATTAGAGTCCAGACGACGGGTATGTCTATATGCTAATTGTACTTGTAGAAACTAATATCATGTTTTAATCTCTTTGAATGTACCTAGTAAGCTAACTTCTGGATTTTATCGTTGACTCTTCCTGCATTTTCCTGAATGTAGGAGATCCAGCAAGGGAAGTATTGAAGGATTCTTGCCAAGAATTGATGCTTACATGTCAGCATGTGAGGAGCACGTTTGATCAGGCAGTTGCGGCTTACAAGAATCAGCCGCGTCCAAAAAAGATGGACACATAGCTCGCATTTAGGGTGGTTTAGTTTGTGATCCAACTATAATTAGTTATAAGATGGTGTGTGCTCTGGGTATCTGGAAATCTAGATCAAAGTTTTCCTCATCCATACAAATTTAATGTGGTGTTTTTATGCTGTTCCTGGCCTTCTCGTTGAATTCGTTCCCTCTCGATCTTTTTCTGCCACTAATTTTGAGGGATAAATATTTTGTCGAGTAAGTTTAGCTCTCTATTCATATTTTTCTTTTTCTTGAACTGAGTTTAACAACTCTACTGCAGCTTCTGTATGAATTGCCTATTCTATTCTTACCTATTGTTTGAAACTAGTTAGGTAACACCGTGCGTTGCGCTGTGAACTGGATAACAAATTACAGGAACAGTGATTAATAAATCATTATGAGAAGACGATCCTACAGGTAGTGCATTGCCACCACTGTAGGCTAGCGAGAGAAGTTTTTGATTTCCTCTTTGAACCTGCATTCTATAATATCAAACCATTTACTTTAAATGGCTGATTATATAAAGAGATAAATGAAAACATTTTAAAACTTCACACAGACCTGCCACTGGTTTTTTATGGGCTGTTTGAGATGAACGTCTTAGTGGCGCTTGCTCTCTTTTTCGTTGGAGCATTTGTATTTTTTTCTGCTAGGCATCTGAGCATAAGTTTTCCTTCTCTTTGAATTCTGATGGGCGTGAGTGGATGGATCTCATGCAACTTGTTCAATTTCAGTCCTTGTAGACCAAAAACTTTGTATATTTGATTCCTCATCAACTCTTATTGTAATTGATAAGCATACGCCATCTTGAAGATCCTTAACAATGATTGTTACAATTCTAATGCTCACATGCTAACGGATAGAAATAAAACTATCGATGATGATTTTCCAGGTGAACTTACCGCAAATTTGTGCTACAATTGAATCCAAAGTTCATGGTGTCAATGCTTCAACTACATTATGACAAAGAGAATGACATATATTGAAAACCTCATGAGAAAGAGTATTAAAAAGTTCACCAATCAAGAGAAAACACATGTAACTCAATTATTTAGTCTTCGGATTCGGTCGTTGAAAACTGAGACAAAATAGTGATCTAAGACCTGCTGAAAACCAGCTAAAAAATGCAGAGATATGATCAAAAATTGACTCAAATTTTGCTAAAAAAAGATATGCGAAAAAATGCTGAAATATGCTTAAAGCATCACTAAAAATCTGCTACCTCGTTCCTTCTAGTACTGATAAAATAGGCAGTGAAACTAAACTTGCACTTTTAAAAGTCGACATCATTGATATTCTGCTTTATCGCTGAGTTGGTTAAAAGAGTACAAATTCACCAGATCAACTATATAATTCATCCAATCAACTATAAAATTCATCTGATAGATTTCTTCATTGAAAACTGAGGGCAAAACAGTGAACGAATGCGTGGTGAGCTATTAGTATACAATGTAGCAATGGTAAGTCACATAAATAATGGTAAGTAAGTCATCTTCCCTTTGACTTGATGCATGTGCAGATATTACAAAGATGACTGTGTCTAAACCTACAAGGAAAAAAGTCATGAAGGTGATATACTACTAGCTCTTGAGCCTATTTATGCATATGCTATTTGAATTGTTTCATATCGATGAGCTATTATAAAGGTGACATACTACTGGCTCTTTAGCCTATTTATGCATATATTGTATGGATTGATGAGCTATTACAACATTGGATAGTGCTTATGGCTTTCAGTGAATAATCCATATAAGTTAAATTCTTAAATGATCATTCAATGGCTATATTGCAGTTCAAAAAACTCAAATCACAGCTCTCTAATTCACAAAACAACAAGAGATCAACTGATTCATGAAAAATAACAAGAGATCAACTGATATATTGATATTCTAATTGTAAAATATTCTTACTCAGGCTATAAGTTTAGCAAGTAAAAAGATATACTAATATTGCCAGTGCTAAGTAATTCTTTTTGTGTTAATCCTCAGTATCAGTATATATACTAACGCAGGTCCAATTAGTGTTATTATTAGTTTAAGTATGAAGCATCTTCAAAGTTTGGCTCAGTTTAGTTGGACCTGCACAATCATGTTTCTAATGTAAAAATCTCTTGAATAATTAATTTTCAAATCTGCACAATCCCTTGAAAAACCTACTAATCCCTTGAAAAATCTGCCCAATCATGTGTCCAATAACATTGAAAATATTACTAAATTTATTTCACAAATTGACAATATCTGCTTCTGTTATTAATGAACACCAATTCATGATCAGAAGTATACATCAACAACCAACTACAAAAAACCATTTTCTCTGACAATAGAGTTACTAAAATGGTCTGACAACCTCTAAAAGCTAATATTTCCTCAAAAATATTAATAACCAAATGATTCAAATGAAGGAAAACGCTCCACGGTCTTTCACTTTAACACTGACAACAATTTTCGATAGCTGATTTATAGACAACACTGGTATTGAAAATAAAAAAACAATTAGGAGTAAAAACACATACCAATATCATTTGCCATTCGACCCTCGGTTGACTTAAACGAATGCTTTAAAGCACCCTGTTTTTTACAACGCTGCAACATGTCAACGATTCTTCCCTTGCTTCAAGTGATAACTCAAGCCTTCCTCCTCTTTGCATTTTTATCTAATAGATCAGTAGGCTTCATCAGGTACTTTGGAAGTAATTGTAAATCAACACAAAAATGAACACATAATTAAAGATACTGAGAATTTGGGAATTGAAATAGGCGGAATTTGGAACTTAAATAAGGATACCTAGAGAAGGCGCAAAGGGGTTTGAATTACTTGTTGGAGAATTGAATTCGACCAGTGGTCAAACAACAATTAGGACCCCAACACCTTCAAGAAATTCAGGTGACAATAATGACTCGCGTGGCAAAACAACAGCCATGATTGAAGAGCACTGAAGTGAGGTCCTTGTAAGCAGCAGCACAACGATGTCGTTTTGCGCTGCCACCATGGATGAGAGGATGGAGACACCTGGCGGTGGGAAATGCGGAGATGGTGACAATGTTGAATCTTGATGCAGAAAGGATGGAGGAAAAATAGGGATATGTTAATAAAATGTGAAGTGACAATTCTACCCCTGATGACCATTTGTGTCAACATTGGGGTTTGCAGGATTTCTTTCAAAGATTGCCGGGAGATAATGGTATTGGTACTCCGACTTTATATACTCCCTACTGTTCTTGACTAACATTGTTACATTTATTTTTGACACAAATTAATTCACAAAGAATAATGAATGGATGATATTGAATTTAGAGTATGAAACTTATATTGAGAAGTTGAAAATAATTTATTCAAGTAGGAAAGATGTCACAATTAAAAAAATATCACATACTTATAAGAAAGGGTGCCACTCTTAAAGGGTAGGTGGCTTAGAAAATTTAAATCAAGCCTCTTGTAATAGAATTCCTTAAGGGAAAAAATTAGATTTTTTTGTGTGGAATTATATAAACAAAGAGCAAATAACTTCTGTGGTACTCGAACTATCGTCATCGTTCACATTTGGCCCTCCATTTTCCCCCATACTTTTGGCCGATGAACTTATAAAACTGGTGTATAGTGACCCTTTCGTTAGATCAAACTGTTATCTTTTGGTCAAAGAGTCAATTTTAAGAATAAAATGGTCATTTGCTCCTTTTTTTCCATTTTAAAATTTTCCTTTTTTTGTTTTCAGCCCAAGTCATTTTTCTTTTCATCCCACATCATTTTCCCCTCCTATCTCCCCCACTCAAAACTCTAACTCCACCACACCACCAACTCGACATCGACTCCACCACTTTACCACCCCACTACACCTCGCCGCTGATATCTCCAACTCCACCACCTCGCGTCTCTGGAAGACTCCACGGAGATCAAGAATGGAAACGCGGCGTCTGAAAAGCTTCGTTGAACATCACTTGATACCACCGAATAAACCAACCAAAGGTGAGAGTGCCGCTACCGTAGAAAACCACCGCGGAGAGAGTCAGTAAAGATGCGACCTGAATGAATCAGACGCAAGAGATGATGAATCTGTAGATCTGTCGATGGATAACGATGTATCTGGAAAGCTGCCGGAAAAGAATACTGTGGTTACCGAAACTGGACTGAAAATACACCCAGAAATTGGAGAGAGACGACGAGGATGAAGACGTCTTCGGGTGAAGAGTCGTTGTCGAAGCCCACTGATGAAGCAGGTCGTAGACGACCAGATCCGGCTTCACGCATCGTCGAACAGAAGCCATAGTGGTGTTGTCCATGAGGTGTGATGGGAGGTCATTGGTGGTGTGGAAGTGCTGCGGGAGGTCAATCGTGGTGGCGTGGAGGTGGAGCTCCACCTGTTTGATAGGGTGGGAGAGCTTTTTCCGGTGATTTCTGACCACGACGGCGACGGCGAGGAGCAATCGATGCAGCGACAACGCCTCCTTTTTTTCTCCAAAGCACAAAACTAGAGCAATCGATGATGAAAAACTCATCGAAGGATATATTTTTGGGATTTCAGATTTTGGGGGCTGACGGCGGCGGGTCCCCGGAGGATGACGACGCTGGCTTGCTCTTTGCGGTGACGCTGGCTCTTCAGAGAAGAAGATGACGCAAGGGCAGAAGGGAAAGAAGGCAAGTGGGAAGGGGAAAGGGTGGGGAAGGAGAAAAGGGAAAAGAAAATTAAAAGGAAAAGGAAGGAAAATTAAAAGGAAAGGAAAAGGAAAAAAGCTAAAAGGAAAATGAAAAATGACTATTTTGCCCCTAAAATTAACGCTTTGACCATATTCTAACTGTTTGATATGACGGAAATAATACAAGTTGCCTGTTTTGTTAGCTCAGGGGGCTAAATTATGGGGAAAATTGGGGGTCAAAGATGAACGATTGGTATAATTCAAGGGTCACTGAAGTCATTTGCTCTAAACAAAATAATGGCCGAAGTTAGATTACAAGATACTCTCCCTGGTCCCTTGTATATGGCCATCTATTCATCCAGTTGACACTAATATTTCAGCTTTGTGAATAATTAAGTTAACAAGCTGTCAAATAAAGTACATGTCAATCATTCATATTCCCAATTTTCAAAAAAAATATTTTAAAAATAAGTGTGCCAAAAAGTTGAGAACATATACAAGGGAAGGGACTAATGGGAGTACATAGTGTGACATTTACAGTGAATTGTGACTCGAGTCCAAGATATTTGGGGAACTCATGACACTTTTAGAATGTGGTCTTAACCTCTCCAGACACACACTCATCGGTCCCCTCCTCCTGACCACTAAAAAATAGCAAGTGGGGTGGCTCTGAATTACTATGATGCACGGGGACGGGAACCAACTCCAGTTTCTAGTTGGGGATGGAAACGGGGATGGAAACGGCACGGGCACGGAAACGGAATGCCGAAAACGGTCAACCGTTTCCTCCCCTGTTTGACCTAAAACAGAAATCGATTTCTATACAAATTTGTATTCCGATTTCAACGATTCTGTTTCCTAAACTGATTTCAATTCCAAAAGCCCTCTATATATACTTACCAACAATGCAAAACTCATTTCTATTTTGATTTTGAACTTTGCATCTCCATCGCCGAAGTCCAAAATCTCCACCACCGTGCGATCATAATTCAGAGAGACCCGCCAGATCAGAGTATGTTTTTTGCTTCCATTTTGCTGCTCTAGTGTTCTGTTTGTTTGTTGAGAGATTTGCATGAATGCACCTTTGTTTTGCTCTGTTTTGTGTTGGGCTTGTTGGCTTTACTTTATCCCTGAAAGAATGGATTTGGAAACCGTGGTGTATTTTACTTCATTGCTCTGTTTCTTGAGTCTTGAGTCTGGCTTTACTTTGTTTTACTGACATAGACTTTACTTCACTGACATAAGGCATGTGAAAGGGGTCAATATGTTTGTTGATGACTTGACTTCTTCTCTTCTTTATTGCATGCACGTTTATTGTTTTCTTCTGATAGTACTTTACTACTTTATTTGTTTATGAATTAGACATGTTAAAGAAAAAAGGAATGCTGAATTCATAACTTAAAG
>JAULKM010132208.1:0-19314 GCA_032355605.1 Rubia tinctorum
TTCTTTTGATGCATGCTTGTGCCAATTTTATTTTCGAGAATTTAATTGCGTAATTTCCAATATAAGATCCAACAAGTTCATGTGTTCGTACAAATATGTCCTTCAATTTTTTGAAAGTGCACTTATGCCCATAGTCTCACCTGAAAATTTGATCAACATTTATCTTAGACGGAATTAACTTAAATGATTTTTTGACCCTGAAATAAAACACACACAAAACACAATGATGATTTATTTACAGTTCTACAACCAACCCAATACCTAAGACTCAAGCCTTAACCGAACACTCAAACAAATCTCATCAAATTTCCAACCGGTTAGCTGACCCCAAATCAGAACAGGAAGTAAATGCAGATGCCTTGGAAGGAATACATCCAACGTTGAGACAGGTACCGTCGAGGGTGTCGCGATTCTTGTTGCAGGTGGTCTTGAGACCCAACTGGACAACCTTAATAGCGGCGACGTAGCCACCAGGGCCACCGCCGGTAATAACGATATCATTTTCATCCATGGCGGCGCCACTAGCGAATCGATAAAAAAAGGAATAGTACATGTAAATGGTGGAGCTTTTGGAGAATAAAAGAGCTCAACTGGCCTTACTCCGGGCGATGCTAGCCATTGCCATCAGAATCAGATTCAGAGGGAGAGAAAAGATGACGAAAAGTGGCAAAGGCCGAGTTGAATTATAGAAGTATTACCAGGGACGGGGCTGAGGAGGAAGGAATTTTTTTGTCACCGACATGGCGGTGCTGGACTTTGCTGGGCTAAGAGATAGGGGGCTGTGAGCTGGGTTTGGTTGCCAAAGTGTTGAGGTGGCCAAAGGTTTAGAACCATAGCTAACAGGCGAATGGCGTCGATTTAAGTGATGAGTGGAGCCACAACGGGTGGGGATGGTGAGTTGTAATGGGTGGAGCAGCGACTGAGCACTGAGGTGGAGACGATTTGGAGTCCTCGACGTCGATTGAGGTGGTGGGATACGGTGGGTGCCGGCGTTGATTAAGGTGGTGAGGGTGGTCTGTGGGTGTGGTGGTGGATATGGTGTTGGGTGTTAGGGCGGGTGTGGTATTGGGGCTTAGCCTAGCCGAGAGTCGACAGGGGCTATTTTGGGGGTTGTGGGCCTTGTGGCTGGTGGTAGGGAGGTATGATCCGATAGTCCGGTCAATGAACATTTTGATAATCATAGTTCACCCCTAGATTTGAAGTCAGATCCGATCCGATAGTCGTATCGATTTAAATCCATGCTCTCGGTACTCAACAATGGGCTCGAGGAACTCTAAGTGTAGCGGGTCACCTTCGAAAGCTGCTGGTGTCCGCCTCCTAGTGCGTACTTGCAATTGGTCTCTCAGAGAGAAATTTAAGCGGATTTTTGACGAAACAATACTGAAGGACGATAATGACAAAGTCGAGGGAGAGCCTAGGGAAATCTTCATGAATGTGGTCGGAGGAGCCAAAGATAGAAATCTAGGCGGAGGAAAAGGGATACCGACGGACGAAGAAGAGAAAGAAAAGGAAAAGAGAAGAGAGGGGAAAATAACTTATAGTGACGAAAAGATACTTTTTAAAGTATAGTGACTAAAATTAGAGGTATCATAGGGCATTTTGAGTTAAATGTCAAAAGTACCTTTAAAAAAAAGGGAAAAAAAATACTAAACCTTCGAAGTTTATTAGTGGAAGTTGATAGAGTGACTCGGAATATGCATTTTTAATAATCTACCTTAAAACATAAAAGCACCTTTTTTAGTATTTGAAAAGGTATTCAATATTAATTTTGTAAATTTGAATCTGTCAATGGGTACATAGAAGAGAAAATGTAATGATTAGTCAAGTTTGGAGTAAACCATGAACTGAGGCATGAGTCAATTGTGGAGTAAACCTTGAATTGAGGTGATCGATTTCAATAATTATTAGACTAATCTATGTGATTAGAGAAACCATCACCATCCTGCTATTTAATGAGCATAAACCTTTGTTAGCTCTACGAAAGTGGAAGATCAGAGACTACTGGATGTGAAATGTTACTGAATTCTCTAAAACCAAGTCTTCTCTAATTTTTCTTTAAATAATTTATAAAACTTAATATTTTTTATATTTCTTGAACTCAATTCTAACTATTTTTATATTTATTAATATTAATGATTATTTTTATGATTTGAATGTAATAGTAATTTTAATCATCCAAAACATATTATTAGCAATAATTGAAGATTATTTTAAAAGAATATTGCTATTATTTCCGGTGAAACTAATTGAAAACTTCGGTTTCGGGCAAAATTTTTAGTTCAGTAGAAATATAGAAAAAAGAGATAAACTTAATCACAAAGAAAAAAATTAACAACAAACTCCAGCAAAAGAAGAAAGATGAAAGAAACATCTCACATGAACTTTGGATTCTTTTTTACTAACACTCATCAGTGTGAGTGAGGATTATATCGACTCGTCGAATTATTTAGAAAAAATATATATACTAGGAGTTCATCCAAGGGATAGTTGGACGTTTTCAAAAGACTAAAAAGAAATATACATAAGGGAAAAAATGAAAGTAAATGGAATGAACGTTTTTGGAAAGACGGTCTTTCCATGAACTTATGGAAAGACGGAATTTAATTATAATAATAAAAAGTAAAAGGTCTTTGTTGCAATATTAAAGTTTTATCATGCAACGTGTAGTAGTTATAAATTTTATAACCCGGTTCATACAACCCGGAAATTTTATCTTCATTTTTTCTAATTTACACTTTAAACCTTGTTCTTTCCATGACTTATGGAAAGACCGTCTTTCAAGAGACGGGCTCAAATGGAATTGATTCCAGACGTCCATTATATTCTATAATTCCTTTAAACTAGATGTGTATTAAGAGAATTATCCGAAGTGAGAGAAAAGAAAATATCGTGTTTACAAGATTCGAACTTCCAGTGAGTGGATCGGTTCTTGATTTATAGAGAGAAGGCCAACGTTCCATACCTAGTTACTCGAATCGGCAAAACCTAAATTAGGGAGAAGCTCTAAGTCGACGATTTTTTGAGCAGATGGTGTTTTTTTTCTCTTCTAATTGACTTTGTGAATTGTGAATTGTGAAATGGATGCAAATTGAGTGATGTTGTGAGAGTTGTAAAATTTCAGTTCGTCAAGGGATTGATATGTCTTTTGACATGTTAATTTTTTTAAAAATGAAAGTGTACAAATTTATCTAAGATAAACAAAGGAAAAAGTGTACAAATTTAATTGGAATGTATAAAAGATTTCGTTATCTTTTCGAGGTGATAATATCCATTTGTTAGTACTCCCTCTGGTTCTCTAAGAGTGACACCCTTTGACCACCACTTTTTTTAGCTATGTTTGACCATCGATAACTTTAATTTCATATAATAATGGTAAATAAAAATTTGATATTCAGTTATTACATATTACGGATAATCTAAATATATCTCATACGATAGTTTTATTGTTTATATACTGTATAAAATATATGGTCAAACATATTTTGAGAAAAAAGGCAAAAAAATGTGCGACTCTTAGAGAATCGGAGGGAGTACATTTCTCAGCGTCCGGGGTTTAGTAACTGACGTAACCTTAATGAAATGTCAATTCTCAATGTCTTCTTCGCTCAAGAAACAAGTAGGGTCCTTTCTCATTTCAATGTATTTTGTCTCTGGTTAATGTAAATTCAAAATACTATTAATTCATTCGTCCCAATTATATTTGCACTGAAATTACTATTATGTTGTTCAAAAAATATGTTTAAATATTAATATATTTATCTACATATAGTAAAAACAAAAAAAAAGTTGATATATAAAAATTATTTGTTACGATAAATTCAACAATATCATGTACGACAATATTGTTGTTCATATATTTATTTAAATATACGATCAAATTTTAATAGTGAATAAGATCAAAAAATTAAAACTGCAAATAGAGTTGAGATGTAGGGTGTCTCCTTTCCGTCAATTCCACTATACGACTATATTTGTTATAATATTCTCTTCGTTTTACTTTAATTTGACATATTTTTTCTTTCTAATTATTTTATTTATATTAACACACTTTCTATTTTTAATAAATTCCTTTTAATTTCTTTCCCTCATCTTACTTTTTACTTTTTAGAATAAATTTTATGAATTCATTCCATTCACCGAAACACCTAAAATTGTGTGTGTGGCAGTGCTTGTGGCAGTAAAATTTTATGTGAGTGTGCATGCAACTTTGTCTCACATGATGGAGATAGGGGTGTCAAAATAGATCCGTAACCCGCGGATCAAGCGGGTTATCTATTTTTAAATCCGGGTGGGTATGGGTAAAATGAATAATGAGTTAAATGAGTAATGGGTTAATTGAGTATTTGAAAAAAATGGGTTGGGTGGGTTGGGCTTGAGGGTTAACCGCGGGTATGTCCATATGGGTAAACCTGCGGGTTTCAACCCATATGAGTTTGTATATAAACTCATGTGGGTCAATATATGAGTTGAAACTCGCGGGTTTACCCATATGGGTTGTTATATAAACTCATTTGGGTCTCTACATGGATTGAAACCCACGAGTTTTACCCATATGGGTTGACATATAAACCCATAGGGGTTCATATATGGGTTGAAACCCGCAGGTTTACCCATTTTTGACTCATGTGTTGAATATTTTTTTACCCGCAGGTTGACGGGTTTCAACTCAACCCATATGGGACCCAACCCATTTTTTACCCATCATAAAACGGGTCGAAATGGGTCATACCCATATTTTTTTAACAACCCACATTACCCAACTCGTATTTGACCCGACCGCCCATTTGCCACCCCTAGAAGGAGATAATGAGAGATTAAATACAGAGTATCTAGCTTTTGTGAAATTATAAGTTTTCTACTACTCCATCCGTTCCAGTCAATTCTATACACAACAAATTGAACAATTTTATCGTATGAGATATGATTAGATTCATTATAACATTTGGTTTCTAAAGATTAATTTTTTGTGTGCCGTTATTGTCCGTAACTACACATATTTACAATTAAACATGTTTATTGGAGACCGTGAAAAAAAATTATGTGCAAAAATAGTTGAGAAGGAGGGAGCATCATTTTTTTTGGAAAATATGCTGGAAAACCAATCCTTCCATAAGGTGTGAAATGAAATTTTAAGAGTATGATTACATGTGTTAAGTTCAAGGCAGGAACCTAAAACCTATTCCCAAAAATGATGACAAAAGGCAACCATATTGCCATATAAGTACTACCTTTGTTAAGAAATTTCGAAAGTGATTCCGAAGTGAATATTTCCAACCCTCGTGTGAGTATTTTACATCCGGCCAAACTTCCAAAATCGTTAAGAATTTACCCAAAAAGATGTAGTCCTGCTCCATTTGAACATGTATGTGTGCCTCAGTGCTATGGACAAAATATTTGGCATGAAAATCTGGATATTCATTTTGAGGTACAACCTGTGAGCTGCAGTTTTTCCTTGTTTCTGGATCTTCCATGTGATCTGTAATGCTTCCTTCTTGAGTTATGCTAATCTTCATTCTTCAGTCCCTTGAATCCTTGATAGCCTTTTCTTGAACTTAATCCTTTACTCATTTCTAGTGACACCTGCGGAATGAAGAACCAATCAGCAGCATCTACTCTATGAATCAACTCTAATGGCTTGAATATCATCCCTATCTAGTAGCAACAAGACTTTGGTAATTACATCCAAGAGTTCATAAGTAAGAACCAGCCCAGATTCAGGTTGATTAGAGGCTAACTTTGCAATGGGATCATCTACAAGATTACCCTCTCTCAAAATATGGCACAATGTTACCTGTGTTTGGCTTGCAAGGTAGATAATTTTGCTAGCTAATTGAAACAAAGTCCATGGAGCTTTTAGAGGGAAATTACTACAATCTAAAGCAACTGAACAATCTGATTCAAGAGTGTATGAGCTGATATTTAAAGTAATTGTTCATTCAACTCCCATCATTATAGCTAACAGTTCAGCATGCAAACTAGATATAGCTATAGTACATTTTATAAAAGCTTTCACAAGATAGCCTGTTGGGTCTCTAATTATTATGTCAATCTCGGCCCTATCAGAACCCTTCTTCCATGATGCATCAACATTAATTTTGAGAGAGTTAATAGGTCTAATCCATTTAACTAATCTGATGCTAGGTTTTGGAGATGTCTTAAGTTGTGGGATTAATCCTAGCTGAGACCATTGTACATCACTCCTCTTACTACTGAAGCTAGGGTGTGTGTAGAATGATAGAAATATGTCTTGTTTGATGTTCTGAATCAGTACCTGAGTGCTCGGATTCAGATTATCAAACATGGTGTTGTTTCTAGCTTTCCACAAGTGCCAACAGATGAAAGATGGCGCTAATCTAATCAGAGTAGTGTGAACTTTCGATTCCCCAGTGACAGACCATATATAAGTAAGCTTATCCCAAACAGTTTGAAACTGCACATAAGGTAACTTCCGAATGCGATTGAAATAATCCCAGAGAGAGGATGCAAGTTGACAATCATTAAAGAAGTGTGTGAGAGTGTCAGAGTTAAGGAAGTGTATGCACTTTGATGCAATGAAAATGTTAGAATATATTATGATGTCATCAAAGGGGAGAATGGCATTAACAAGCTTCCACATAAAAACTGATTTTTTTTCTAGAGTTTTGGGTGCCAAATCTGAGATAGGGATCTCGGTGATCTTCTGCCTTTTGCTATAGCTTGATAAGCTGATTTGAATGAGAATATGCCATTACTTGCTGGGATCCATATGATCCTATCATCTCTGTAAGGGTGAACCACGACTTCCTGCAAAATTGAGGTGATGTGAGGTGGCAGGAATTGAAACGAAGAAAACAATTGTTGCTTATTATGAATGAAATATGCAATGGTAAGAGATGCTAATTCAGGAGAGTCGGGATTATGGCAAAGATCCTACAGTGGTCCATGGCCAGTCCAATTCGAGGTAAAGAAATTTGCAAGTCCCTTACCATGCATTACTCCAGCAAAGTTTTCAGCCAAGCAATTAACCTCGACTATTCTCTTCCAGTTTTGAGAGTTTTTGTTGTTTATAGGGATTGACCATAAGAACTAAGCCCATGGTCCAATTTCTTGTTGGAACTTCCACCATAATTTTAAAAAAAAAAAAAAGCTTTTATGATGTCTCTAACATCTCTAAGTCTTAACCCAATTTGATTTTGAGGATAAGCAAGGAGATAAACCTTCAAAAATGTAAAGGCTTCCGAGAATGTAAAGGCCACCATATCTTGTTATATCTCCTTGCTTATCAGCTTAGTGAGCTAGTAAAGCATAATCAGCTTTGAAAAGACTCTGTTTATGAAATAAATTGAAAGATATTGTCTCAGAAAACTGGAATAAACCTATCCAGGATATTAGAATGTCTAGATTTTTCTAAAGCTAAAGAGACTGAAACCAATTCTCAAAACATGGAATAGAGAACAATTTGGTGACATTCATGCTAATGTCAAAAAAGTTGAGGAAGAATTGAGAATTCGGGAGTTAATTTATGAAAATAGTAATTCTCATTCTAATTTAATTGAAATGAAACATAAAAATGCATTACTCCTCAAAGCCCTGAATGAATAGAAGGTTTTTTTGGTAACAAAAAGAAAAAATTAAGTGGTTAAAAGAAGGGGATGAGAACACTAAGTTCTTCCATGCATCAGTTAAAGAAAGAAGGTTAAAACAGATTATTACTAGGATTAAATCATCTAATGGTCACTGAATTGATAATGCCTTGGAAATTGAAAATGAAGCAATTAATTTTTTCAATGACCTTCTAACTGATGATAATCAACCTGCGGGATCTTTAGATCTCACTTTTTAATTCAGATACCTAACCTAATCTCACATCAGGAAAACAAACAACTTCTAGCTGAACTGACCTTAGCTGAA
Source organism: Rubia tinctorum (assembly GCA_032355605.1). Classification (NCBI taxonomy): domain Eukaryota; kingdom Viridiplantae; phylum Streptophyta; class Magnoliopsida; order Gentianales; family Rubiaceae; genus Rubia; species Rubia tinctorum. Next base: position 7,891 of record JAULKM010132208.1, read on the forward strand.
GGGAAAAGTGTAGTTTTCACAATAGTACTCCGGGACCGGATGGATTCAAAGCTGCATTTTATACATATTATTGGGACTTAACTGGTCAAGATAAACTAGATCTAAGGAATTCATGAAAGGTAGAGTAATTCCTCTTGGTATATGAAGTACCTGGATCACTTTGATCTTTAAGAAGGACATTCCTGTAACATTTGCAGACTATAGACCAATAAGTCTTTCCAATTTAATAAACAAAGTCTTAGTGAGCTAGTAAAGCATTTCCAGACCTCAATTATAGGCAATTCTAAAGGTGAAACCGCCTTTAATCGATCGTCATTAAAGGCAGAGTCACCTTTAATTAATTTCGAACCGCCTTTAAAGGAATTTCCAAACTCGAAAATGCTTTTAGACCTCAATTAAAGTTTACTAAATACAATTTACAAAATCAACTTATATTTAAATATAATTCAATCAAAACAATTGATAATTAAGGTCATATTCTTTAGAGTTTATCTTATCTGATCTGATTTAAACTGATTTGTACTGAAATGAATTGAACTAAAAATAAGCTTATTGTAAAATAGTAGTATTATGACTAAATTGATTTTGAACCGTATTTAAAACAAAAAAAATGATATGAAAGGGAGTTTTGAACTCGAAACCCCTTTCCTCTCCTCAATTAAGACGATTTCTCAGGAACCGCATTTTAATGGTGCCTTTAATCAAATCTTTTCCACCAGTGAAATTATTGTTGCTACCTTAGTTCTGATTCTCGCACTAACTAATACCGATAGTTTTATTAACTCAATAGCTACATAATTATAGGTTGAGAGCGGATAAATTAGTCCAGTATTGCATGTACTTGAGAGTTTAGTTTACTAATTAATACTAACCCACGCCCATGCGAGCTAAAAAACTTGAAATGAGAGGTCGCAATTAATCAAACTGGGGATTGACACATTGCATGTCGTGGGTAATGGCCATACATGATGAATCACCTTGAGTAGAGTAACAATCAATATGAGTGGGCCCGAATACTATTAACTAACAATAAAATGTAATAGTGATTTACAACTCTTAGCTTACAACCACCCCAACCGTCCACCCTTAAAAACACCATTGATCATAATAATGTTGATTCAACCAACATTATCGTTTAATTTCTCATCACACTATTGAAGGAACAAGACATAGGAACTAGTGATCACTAGTGTTGTATCAGCGATGTGTGAATTGGGTATAGTTTAGTGGTAAACCACACTCTTTATAATTGAGAGATCTGAGGTTTAAAATGCATCCATATTGTAAAGTTACGTGGACTCCACTGGTTATTGTGTTGACATTTGTGAACTAATGTTGAAGAAGAAAAACGTTCCATGTTGGAACATACGGAAAGATTATGATTTGATTGATAGAATATTGCGAGATATTGGTTTATAGAAATATGGAGTTTATGCAATATTTGATTCAGACATGTTGAAACATAAAAGATTTATAGAAAATCCCTACAATTGTGGAATTGGATTTATGAAATATTATGGAATATTTGTGATAAGAAAAATTTCTTTATTTATGTGATTTGGATATGCTTCAGAAGCAGATAATGAATAGGAATATTATGAAGATAATCATGGAGGGTTCCGATCTGCTCAAGTGACTATATATTGATGGACATCACGGCTGCAAATCAGAGGATTTAATCGAGAAAATCTGCACATCAAATTTACATATTTCCGAGAGCTTTGCAAGAGTCAGCAATCATATGTTCCAACATACATGACCTGTTGTTCATTAGTTCAGAATCGTATACCTTAATTCCCCGGGAAGAGGAGATCCAGCGTCTACGAATTTTGAGGTAGCAATGGGAGCTTGCAAAATCCACACGTTGTAATTAGAAAAGATAAGCATAGTTGTATGGTGTACTTTGTACTGTATCTTTCTGATTAATGGATTTATTCTGAATTGGGTCAGACCCCGCAGATGTAGGTGGATTTCACCGAACTACGTAACCAAGTTGTGTGTGCTCGTGTGCTATTTTCCTTACATACTTGTTTAGAGAGAATATGTTGAAACACAGGTCTAATAATTAAGCTAAAATGGTAAAACCAAAATTTCAATTGGTATCAGAGCTTGGTCACTTACTTTTTTACCTTGATTGTGTCAAGGAAAGTGTGATCCGGTTTTATCATGGAGACAAAGGAAGGATTTTCCGTGTCTCGACCACCTCTGCTTGAAGGAACAAACTACAATTACTGGAAGGCACGCATGAGTGTTTTTATAAATTCACTGGATGAACTTGCATGCCACTTTGTTGAAACCAAGTGTAATCACCCAACTGAAGATGAAGAACCAAGCTTGAAGGACAGAGAGGGAGAGTCAAGTTCAAGGAAACAAAATCTCAAGGATAAATCATCTTAGACTCCAGATGAATTGAATGCTTCACTGGAAAATTCAAAAGCATTGAATGCTATCTTCACAGCATATGATGAAAATCAGTTTAGACTCATCTCTACGTGTCATCGGGCTAAGAAAGCATGGGATATTTTGCAGACTATACATGAAGGAACCAGTCGTGTACGTGAATCCAAACTGCAGATGTTGGCTACAAAGTTCGAGGAATTGAAAATGGAGGAGGATGATACTATTTCCACAGTCAATGGAAAAATATGAGACATCTCCAACATGGCTTATCAACTGGAAAAAGTCTACAAGGAATCTAAGTCGGTGAAGAAGACCTTGAGATCACTGCCCAAGAGATATGCAATGAAGGTTGCAGCAATAGAAGAATCTAAAGATGTATCCACAATGTCCTTGGATGAATTGATGGAATCACTACAAACGTATGATGTGACTATGGAATAATCTGCAAAGAAAACCCAGAAGGAGTTGGCTTTCAAAGTATCTTCATCACAGAATAATCATGAATCAGATAGTGAGGATGGTATTGAAGAAATTGCTCTCATCACTAAGAATTTCTCAAGGATGCTAAAAAAAGTGGTGAACAAGAAATTGTAAGAAAGAACTGGTGGAAACAAATCCCATGGACAAAACTTTGGAAATAATCGTGGAATAAGCATGGATCAAGGAAATCAATAGTTCTTTAGAAATCAAGGTGGTGAAGAAAAATAGCCAGGAAGGATTCAATGTAGAAAATGTGAAGGTTTTGGACATATTCAGGCGGAATGTGCTAATACCCGGAAGAAGCAAGGAAGATTGCATGTCACCTCGTGGAGTGAGGATGAAGAAGATGAGAAACATGAAGAAAAGCTTACCATCAATTATGTGGCATTTGGAGCAAAAGTTCGTGATGATGCAGACAATGCGGACATATGTTCCAACACAGATAATACTGTATGTTCCAACATAAGTACTGACGATACTTCCAGTGATGATGAAGATCATCCCGTGAGTGATGAAGAGATCTACACTGCGTATGGAAAAATGTATGATATGTGATTAAAGGTTGCTGATGCAAACAAGTCCCCGAAAATAAAGAAAAATCAATTGGCCGAGACGGAGAAGAACTAGGAATATTGGTTGAAAAACTGAAGAATGAAATTGAGGATCTGAAACTGAGACTATATTCTGTGACTGAGAGAGCAGAGTGGAAGAAGCAACAATCACCAAGTTAAATACTGGAAAGGCAAAGCTCGATGACATTCTGACCATGGGAAAAAGCTTTGGAGATCGGCAAAGAATTGGTTATGATAACCCAACAGGAAATACGGGAAATCTCAAGGCTGAAATTCAAGAGACAGAGAGAAAGGTTATCCGAACTCGTCAACAAAAACCTCTTATCTGTATCTATTGCAGATTTCAAGGCCATGCTGAAGAACAATGTCTCCAATTACTCAGAGATATCATGAATGAGCGACAATTGTCTGCATGTTCCAACATAGATGATACCCAACGAACAAATATGATCCGAAAGGTATGAGTTCCTAAACGCATTAATATTTTCTTTGTTGCTCATACTTCTCTTATTGCATATTCTAAAGACTCGTGGTACTTTGATAGTGAGTGCTTTCGGCATATGACTGGAACTCAGGATTTTCTACCAAAAATTAAACCATATGATGGTGGTTTTGTTACTTTTGGAGATGGGAAGGGGAGTCGTGTTATTGGCAATAGTGAAATGCATATTGAAGGATTTCCTGTGTTCATTAGTGTATTGCTTGTTAAAGATCTAAAGGCTAATTTTCTGAGCATCAGTCAATTATGTGATGACAATATGACAATTGAATTTAGACAAATGTGTTGTAAGGCATGGCAAAGATAAGGTACTTTCTGGTGTTCGATCATCGGACAACTATTACCTCTTGGAACAAGAAGTTAGATGTCTGAATTCAAGGAAAAATGAAGGCACTCTGTGACATAGGAATCTTGGTCATATCAACTACAAAACCTTGGTGAAAATTTCAAATTCAAAGGAAGTACGAGGTGTGCCCACACTTACGACCAAAGGTGAAACTGTATGCGGTCCAAGTCAACAAGGTAAACAAATTCGGTCTCCTCACTCTTTAGTACAATGTATTACTACCTCAAGGAATCTTGAATTACTTCATATGGATTTAATTGGTCCATTCAACGCACCTAGTGCGAGTGGTAAGAAGTACATCTTTGTAAGTGTTGATGATTTCTCTAGATACACTTGGGTGACCTTTCTTAAAGAAAAATATGATACTGTGGATGTGTTCAGAAGTTTAGTGATAAAATTGCAGACAGAGAAAGGAAGTTCGGTAGGAAATATTGTTAGAATCAGAATAGATCATGGCAGAGAATTTAAAATTTCTCAATTCAGTGATTTCTGTGATGAACTTGGGATTCAGCATGAGTTCTCTGCTCCAATCACTCCACAACAGAATGGTATTGTAGAAAGAAAGAATAGGACACTCTAGGATATGGCACGAGTCATGCTTGCATAAAAAGGAATACACAAAAAATGGTGGTCATAAGCTGTCAATACAACTTGTTATACGATAAATCGTGTGTATCTTCGGCCTTTTACCAACAAAACATCTTACAAGATTTGGAAGGGCAGGAAGCCAAGCGTATCTCACTTTCATGTGTTTGGAATCAATTGTTATATTATCAGAGATAGATATCCATTGGAAAAGTTTGACAATCGTAGTGATGTTGGAATATTTCTGGGCTATTATGTGAACAACTGTGCTTACCATGTTTACAATCTACAAACACACTCTCTCATGGAGTCTATAAATGTAGTTGTGGATGACTCTGATGACAAACAAGGTTCGAGTGACAAAGAAGATGAACCAGGTGTTGAGCATGTTTCAACACAGGAGAATTTACCTGAGCAGTCGGGCTATGTTGGAACATCTGATCAATCAGTAGACCAGCCGGAACCTGACGAAGAAGAGTATGTTGGAACATCCTCCCCCACACCAGTTCCTCATGTTCCAACATAGGAGGTCTTGAAACCTGTCTCAAGAAAGACCCGATCAATTCCTAAAGTTAACTACAGAGAACTATCCGGACTACAATGTTTCATCTCATTGAGTGAGCCAAAGAACTACAAGGAAGCACTACTTAATGAATATTGGATTGTGGAAATGCAAGAAGAGCTTGAGCAGTTTAAACACAATGATGTATGGTATCTCACTCCTCGTCTGAAAGAGGTAAATGTTATTGGTACAAAGTGGATTTTCAAGAACAAGTCGGATGCAGATGGACAAAAATACTCATGATAAAGCTATATTGGTGGCTCAAGGATATACTCAGGTTGAGGGGTAGACTTTGATGAAACCTTTGCACCAGTTTCCAGGTTAGAATCTATTCGCATCTTACTTGTACTATGAATTTTACATTATATCATATGGATGTGAAAAGTGTTTTTCTAAATGGAGTGGTGAATGAGCAGGTGTATGTGGAACAACCTAAAAGATTTGAAGATCCTCACTATCCACATCACGTGTATAGACTTAAGAAGACACTATATGGTCTGAAACAGGCACCAAGAGCATGGTATGAACGACTGACTAACTTTCTACTTAAGAAAGATTATCATCGAGGGGGAGTAGATCGTACTCTATTTGTGCTTTCCAAATCCAAAAAGTTTTTTATTGCTCAAATTTATGTGGATGATGTTGTATTTGGCTCTACTTCATCTTCTATGGTGCAAGATTTTGTGTCATTAATGCAGACTGAATTTGAGATGAGTATGGTTGGAGAACTCACATATTTTCTAGGGCTTCAAGTTAAGCAAGAAAATAATGGGTTGTTCATAAATCAAAACAAGTATGAGCTGAATCCGGTGAAGAGGTCCGGACTCAGTCATGCCCGATCTATACGAACTTCGATGGCATCTACAGAAAAATTGGTGAAGAATGAGAAAGGTGTCTTAGTTGATCAGAAATTATATAGAAGCATGATTGAGAGTCTTTTGTATCTCACTGCTAGCCGATCAAGTATATGTTTCAGTGAAGGTGTTTGTGCAAGATTTCAGGCTGATCCGAAGTAATCTCATTTGACTGCAGTAAAGAGAGTTATTCGATATGTTAGTGGGATTTATGATTATGGAATCTAGTATTCTAAGAATCAGGACTCAAGTCTTATTGGTTATAGTGATTTTGGTTGGGCTGGTAATGCAAATGATCGCAAAAGTACTACTGGAGGTTGTTTCTTTATTGGCACGAATTTGGTCTCTTGGTATAGTAAGAAGAAAAATTTGATCTCCTTATCATCTGCTGAAACTGAGTATCTTGCTGCTGGAAGTTGTTGTGCACATTTGTTATGGATGAAACAAATGTTGAATGACTATGGAATTCACCAAGGGCCTCTAGAGATTTTGTGTGACAACAAAAGTGCAATTGACATCTCTAAGAATCCTGTTCAACACTCAAGAACGAAGCATATAGATATCAGACATCATTTTATTAGAGATTTGGTTGAAAGAAAGGAGGTTGTGGTGGCCTATGTTCCAACATGTGAGCAGTTTGCGGATATATTCACTAAACTGTTGGACGTTTCAACTTTTGAATTTCTCAAACAATACCTTGGTGTGTGTCGGATATAAGGTATTTTTTCCTGAAATTCCTCTGTACATTATGTATATTTCTGCTTGGTATAGCTTTTTTTTTCTTCAAAAAATTCTGGAAAAAAAATAGAAAGACAAAAATGAAAATAAAGGAGAGAAAGAATGAAGTAGTTGGGAAGTATGTTGAAAGTTCAAGAAGGGACATGAGTTGACAAGAGAGGAAAAGTAATAATTGTCATGGAAAGGGAAAAGGTAAACACAGTTAGAGAGGTAAAGAAAAAGAGAAGTTATTTTTGGTTCAAATTCTTTCCATCTCTCCATATTCCCTCGTTTTCGGAATTACACGATTTTTCTCTACCAAACTTTCCGAACTTGGAAGTTATCTTTCCAAATCAAAACTTTTTGTCGAGATACTGCTACAATGGCAGGAAATAAGACTCAAGGGCATGTGAAGCTTCCTCAACTCACCTCCGCCAAACCCAAAAAGAAGAATGATGCACCAAACAAAGGGAAGTCTCCATATCAAAACGTAACCAAATCTACTCACATTATTTGGGAAGGAAGAAAGTTTGGCTCCATAGATGAATTTTTTGAGTAGGTGCAAGCCAATAGATTTACCATAGATTTGAGGAATTTTGAAAAGATGAAAGGGAAATTTCTCGAGGTTTATATGGAGGGGATACTTACGTGTGACATAGGAGATTTGGAGGACATTGAAAATTATAATCCTAGGTTGCTAAGTGGTTCATATAGAGAGCATAGAGGGAAGGATATATTTGATGTGTTCTCTTATATTCCGGGGCCAAGTCATGTTAGAATTGAGAAGATTGATGATAACGAGGCTGAAGGTTTGGAGGTGATCAGATCAACTGATCAAATGAAATTTGTTCTTTTTGATGTCGTGGCTGCTCAAAGGAATGAAAAAATGAGAGCTTTAGAGTCTCATGTGATTGTTCTGTCTAATAGTGAAGATGAGGAGAATGTTGGGTATGTTCCAATGTACCATCAGGAAGATTTGCATGAGAACCCTATGGAGGTTGATGATCCAGAACTAGGTTCTACAGGAGATAATATGGGAAACCAAGACCATCTGATGGATGATGTTTATTGTGAGTCTGGTTATGATGATTTGGAGGTATCTGAGGCTGAGATGAGATGGAGAGTTGATCCCATGATGGAAGTTGTTGAGACAAAGGATTTGGAGAATGATAAAGACCATGTTCCAATACAGAGAATTGAACCTACTGATGAGTCTGACTATGTTGGAATACAAACCACTGGAGAGACTGAGCAACAACAGGAAGAGTATGTTCCAACACAGGAACCTAACCTGACCTAATCTAGTGATGAAGTCTTGGATGAGTTTATCTAGGCCAGGAGTAGAAAGACAAAAAAAGGAAGGAGCCAGAAGCAGAGTTCTCTCAGCCAGCCAAGAGAAGCAAAAGGGCCGGAATCTCACCCAAGAAGAAACCCTCACTGTCATCTCGATCAGTAAGTGATATTGTCTCTACTATATATTGAGATAATGATTGTGAGGAGACGTGGGAGATATTTTCTCAGAGGAAGATAATTCCTAAGAGGGTAGTTGATTTGATTGCCTAGAAGCCTAGTGGTTTTTCTAATTTTATCAAGTTGCTTGGGTTAGAGACTGTTGTAACCTTTTTCGATGAGTATAACAAACAGTTGGTTTGTGAGTTTTATTCCAATTTGATGGTTGGGAATTTAGAGGAGATTCACCCTAGTGTGGTAGAGTGTATATCAGGGGAAATATTATTAATTTCTCTACTTCTATAACTAATGATCTGCTGGGATTGAAGACCTCATAATTTGATGGTATATTTTCTGATGAGCTGGATGCGTCTGATGATGAGATTTTATTTGTGATTTCTGGTGGTGTTAAGATTAATTTTCCAGCAACAGGATATTCTCAAGCTTCATGCTTCTTTTCCAGATTTTTTTGGGTTGCATCAGATTACAGTAAACTGTTGGATGCCCTCCACCAACACTAAAGCTCTTACTCGGAAAATGGCTAAGTTGTTGTACTGTGTTGGAACACATAAGCCAGTTAATCAGGGCTTGCTTATTCAACAGAGTGTAGTGAAACATGCAAATCATGCCTTAGTTTATCGTGGACTTATTACTGTGCTGGCCAAGCATGAGAAGATTAGGGGATTTCTTGAAGATGAGATTGTGAAGGTTAGGCCCCTCAAGCCTAATTAGAAGACCTTTGGGATGAGGCAGATTCCTTATTTTCCATGGAACCCTAAGGGTTCAACTTCTACTTCTGCCAGAGATGATAAACAAACAAGCTAATGGCTCAGGATGCAATGGTAGGAGCTATTATTATTCAGATGGCTGCATTGGAAGCTAAGAAGACTAAGCTTGAAGCAGAAAAGGCTCAGTTGGAAGCACAATGTGCTGCTTATGATCAGAATTGATTTCTGGAGGGCTATGTTCCAACATAGTCAGTGGTTAAATTCAGGAGGAGCAGATTCTTATTTTAATGAACTTTTGTTGTTTTTAATTTTTTCTTCTTTGGCATATTCATGGCCCGAGGGGGAAATATTTTGGAGGATTTTGGATATTATTTTTGTAGTGATGTAATCTGAATTATTTTCTTTGGATTCTGGTTGTCGGTGCTTTTGTTAATTTAGATTTAGTCATTCGTATATGTTCCAACATAAGGGATTTCTGATATTCTTATGGTTGTGAAATTGGGAAATTTTCTATTGATTCTTTTTGGGTCCACAAAATGCAAAAGGGAAAGATTGTAAAGTCATGTGGACATCATTGATTATTGTGTTGGCTTTTGTGAACAAAGGTTGAAAAAAAATTGTTCTATGTTGGAACATAGAGAAAGGATCAAAATTTGAATGATATAATATTGCGTGATTTTGATTTATTGAAGTATGAAGTTTACACAATATTTGATTCAGACGTGTTGAATCATAATGGATTTATGAAAAATCTCTATAATTATGGAATTGGATTTATGGAATATTATGGGATATTTAAAAGAAGGAAATCCCTTTGTTTATGGGATATTTAAAAGAAGGAAATCCATTTGTTTATGGGATTTAGATATGCTTCAAAAGCAGATAAGGAATAGGACTATTATGGAGATAATCATGGGAGTTCCGATCAGCTCAAGGGACAATATATTGATGGACATCACGGCTGCAACTCTTACAAATTTTATTGAAAAAACCTGCATTCATATTTAGATCTTTCCAAGAGATTTGCAAGAGCCATTTTTCATATGTTCCATCATACGTGACCTGTTAATCAATTTCAGAATCGTACACCTTAATTTGTTGGGAGGAGGAGATCCAGCGTCGATGAGTTTCGAGATCAGAGAGAGTCTGATCAAGGCGGATCGATAGCAAGGGGAGTTTGCAAAATCCACACTTTAATAATTAGAAAAGATAAGTATAGATATATGGTGTACTTTGTACTGTATCTTTCTGATTAGTGGATTTATTCTGAATTGGGTCAGGCCATGCAGATGTAGGTGAATTTTACCGAACTGCGTAACCAAGTTGTGTGTGTCTGTGTGCTATTTTCTTTACGTACTTGGAACACATGTTAATAACTAACCTAAATCGATAAAACCAAAATTTCATTGGGGTTTGGAGTTCAGGTTTTCATATGAGTAGCATTAAAATTGCATGATACTATGAATGTGGATTGATACTCTGGCTTGATGCTCTTTAAATTACATAGTGTTATGACATATGCTTGTTGCCTTTTGCATATGTCTTCGTGCTTATGAACTCTACATTGCAACTAGTGGTGTCAATTCGGGTGATCGTGTCGGGTTGGAAACGGTTCGGGTTAAAACAGGTCGGGTTAAAACGTGTCATGTTTATTTTTTGGGTCGGCTCGGGTCGAGTCGGGTTCCTATCGTGTCGGGTTAAAATGTGTCAGAAAATTTTCTTGGGCCGGGTCGTGTCGGGTTCGATTACACTCGTGTCGGGTTACTGTCGTGTCATTTTTTTACTCGGGTTAGATCGAATCGGGTCAACTTACTGTCGGGTTATATTCAGGTCGGGTTGGATCAAGTCGAGTTATTTTCGGGTCTGGTTTTTGTCTTGTAGTTGTAGTATTTTGTACTGGAGTTTTGTTCGAATTAGGTCATGCAAGTTTATTAAATTTCATTTTAGATTTGGGTATATTTCAGAGTGGTTCATTTAACTTGTTTCACATCCTTACAATTACAATATTATCAGGCTATGTTTCACTTAATTTTTATTTATAATTTATTAAACTCAATATTTAGTCGATCTTCTATATTACTCACTCAGAATTATAATTCTAATTAAACGTCTCTCTTTATCTAACTATTACTCATTAATTGTATTTCTTTAACTGTACTTTTGCATTTTAAACTTAACATTTCACGTTAAAATTTATTATGAGATTATATAACTAAATTTATAGCTTTTCAA
>JAULKM010132216.1:0-19314 GCA_032355605.1 Rubia tinctorum
GAATTTTGCATCTGAATTGAGTCAAACTCTAATTGTTTCCTTTGTTTAATGAATACCACTCTGTAAGTGCATTGGTGCTCGTGTAGATATAAGGCAATTGTTCACGGGCATTTGTCATTGAAGAATGACAGATCTGAATGCATTTACTTTTTTTTTCTGATTAGAGATCTGAATGCATTTGTGCCATGAGAACCAATGTCTTGCAGCCCTGCACCTTTTTTCACACGAGTTTTTTTAAAGTAAAATCTTTATCGCAGTTTATTAAAATGAAATAAAAGGATTTTCTTGTCAACTTTGTTAGCGAAACCTGTAATTCATGGGTTAAATGGTTTTTTCTATTTTTAAACCCGTATGAGTATGCGTAATAGGTAAAATGGGTCACGGTCACATGTGTAATTGTAAATTTTTGGGTGGCCGGTTGGATATGCTCATTGATTGTGTATTTACCCATATGGATTAATATGTGTTGAAACTCATATGAGTTGTGTATAAATCGACATTAGTCGATATGGGTTGAAATCTGCAAGTTTACCCATATGAGTTATATAAATCCATATGGGTTGAAACCCGCGTGTTTACTCATATAGTCATATCATATGAGTTGGTATATAAACTCGTATGAGACGATAATCAATACGTATATGAGTTGAAACTGCAAGTTTACCCATTTTGAGCATGTTGGGTGATTTTCAACCAGTGGATTGCCGTTTTCAATCAAATTCATTTTGATTCGACCTATTTTTCGACATGTCATAAAATGGGTCATACACCTATTTTTTTTAAATTATCCACATTAACCAACCTATATTCGACTCGTCCGCCCATTTACCACCCTAACTTTGAGAGGAATAGTTTATGGAAGATTTAAATGAGATGAAATTCAAAGTTGGAACCCTAATACACATCACCACCGTCCCTATTTAAACTTCTGAATTTTATACGACTCAAATATTTATGCAGATGATGTGGCACCTTTTTATGGGTTTGGTCTAAATTATGAAGTTTAGGTAAATCATGTGTGGTTCAGCTAATGTGATACTAATTATGAGGGTATTTTAGGTGAATTTTTCTTACCAAAAAAAGAAAAGAGTGGAACTAGGAAGTTTATTGTGGAACAGACTAATAGGAAAAATATGAAGTATATTGTGGGACGGAAAAAGTAGATACTCATAGAACTACGAACATTGTAATGTTATATACAAAGTCATTGCAAAAGTCTTCCCTAGCAGAATGAAACGCCACGTTTCTAGTTTGATCTCTGAATAGTCAAAATGGGTTTGTCCCAGGTAGAAATATTTTAGAAAATGTGCTATTGGCACATGAAGTATTGGAATTCACGAGGAAGCACATAAGTGGCAATCAGGGCTATGCTGCTATCAAATTGGATATGAGCAAGACTTATGATCCGGTTTCATGGGTATACTTAGAAAAAAGCATTACAACAAATGAATTTCTCCACTACATGGATTGGTTTGATCATGCAGTGTATCCAATTGGTGACCTATCAAGTTATAAGCAATGGGACATATTCAAACTTCTTCACTCCTAACAAGGGTAAGTTCTTCCAGAGTACCCCAAATCTTTTATATACATATGCAGCACATATGAAGTTGTACCCTGAGAGCGCACCTTTACGTAGCAACAGATTACTTGTGTCAGGTGAGAATAAGAGTCGTAACCCATTCAACGTGCTTTGAAATGATTACCTTACATGTCATTACGCTTGTGTATCAATTCTACCCACGATCTTCGGGACAACGTATTCCATTCCCTAATTAGAAATACCAATTGACAAAAAAACTAAGGGATGCATACATGTTTAGTAGTTCCTTTTTTTTCTCACCCAAGAAGTCACATATAGCTTCGTGCTGACCCCACCCGCCTTGATTAATCCCATAAAACATACTTATAGTTTGCAAAATCAAATATATAAACTTTCTTGGGCTTGATCAGGAACTCTAGGCACTGCACATTTCATAACTTCATGGATGAGAGGCTTATGGTGTACATCTAGCCCGTGAAACACTAAACAAAAGGCTCACTTCACCATGACCAGTTCGCTTGATACTAAGGAGCGGACCATGCCCAACTCGCAACAAACAAATAAAACTCACAGACTGCTCGCCGTGGCACTGCCCACTAAACCACGATTTATCTAAAGGGAACACAGAGCATAAGCCACAATCGCACGATCAATTATCTTATAAATGGAGACATGAAACACTGAAAGGGGGCAAGTGATAATTGAAGAAAACATATCCTAGAAAATTTTCCCTGAACTGACTTTGGCGTTGGAACTTCTTTCCAGGGACTTCCCGGGGATTCCTTTGCATGTAGTTGAGCTAACGGTGCCTGTTCCTACTGACCTTGAGGTTTTTCTTCTCCCTGAAGAAGTCTCTCGCGTTAATGGGCTTGGGATGCCTACCTCCACAGGAATGACCACTTCGTGGCCATACACCAAGATGAATGGTGTTTCTGATGTCGGGGTTCTGGGAGTGGTTCAGTAGGTCCATAGGATAGTTGGTAGCTCTTCAACACATCTTGTCTGTTGTCTTTCTAACCTCTTTTTGATTCCCAGAACTATCGTTCAATTTGTGACTTTTACATGTCCATTGGCATGTGGGTGTGCAACCAAGGTGAATTTATTTCTTATGTTCAAGTCTTTGCACAATTTTTTGAATGTGCCACTTGCGAACTGAGTTAAGTTGTCTGAAATGATAGTGTTTAGTATGCCGAAACGACATAGACAAACACGATTTCTGATTTGGCTGTGATCTTGTTCAGGGGTTTCACTTTGACCCATTTGGTGAAGTAATTGATAGCCACGATGAGGAATTTTTATCTGCTTGACTCACCTGAGAAAGGGCCCACAATGTCAAACGACCAATCGCTGAAAATTTTGGTCATCTTTGATTGGGGTTTCCGTTGGACAGTGGCGTTCTGATGGCTACTGTTGCTCTTTTGGATGAACAAGTGTGTGTCTTCAACTATCTTTAGCTAGTAGTATCCCGGTATAAGTATTTTTTGGCAAGGGTTTGAGAGCCTTGGTGTGACCTGCACCATTCTTCATGAATGTCTATGACAATGAGTGCAGATTGGTGTTGCCCCACACACCTGAGCCATGATGTAAGGCACTCTCTCTTGTAGAGGATGTTATCTTTATACATGTACGACAGTGCTTTGAGCTTAATTTTTCGTGCTTCGTTCCTATCCATGGGTAGGAGGCCGTGTTCCAAATATTGTATGATAAGTTCCATCCAGCCATATTTATCTTCTTGAATCTAAACCACCGTCATAATTGTAGCGCTGTAAAATGGGACTAGTTCGATAGTTACGTCTTTTTTGTCTCTGGAGCGACGTTTACCCTGAGGTTGCTAACTTACTTAGGGCATTAACTCTTTTGTTTTCTGAACAGGGGATATAGGTTATCTTGAAGTAGTCTAACCCTCGCATGAGTTTCCTGGTCTTGTTCAGGTATTTGACTAGCTATTTTTCTTTCACAACGTAGTCCCCTAGCACCTGTTGCACGTTTACTAGTGAGTTGCTGTCGACGTGGACACTCCGTATGTTAATTCTCATTGCTAAGTCTAGTCCTTCAATGAGCGTCTCGTATATTTGCTTCATTTTTGGTAAGAGAGAACGAAAAATGGAGTGCGTACTTGTGTTCGTCTCCTTCGAGGCTAACGAGTAGGAGCCCAACTCTGCAACCTTCTTTTGAGGAGGCTCCATCGATGAAGAGTGTCCTTGCACTCTGATCAAATTTCTCCCTTCTTTTGCATTTCTTGGATATCATTTCTACTTGGTGATCTATGTTGGGATGTAATTCCCCATTCATATCTTCTAGAGAAGTTTGACAATACTTGTTCTTTAATGGATGTTCTTGGGTGGAATAAGACCTCATGTTCTACTAGTTCGATGGCCCATTTCATTAGGTGTCCTTGAGTTTCTGGATTTTTTAAGATCTGCTTGATAGGTTTATCGTGTATACCATGATTATATGAGCCTGGAAGTAGGGTCGCAGTCTCCCGGCCGAATGAATGAGTGCTATGACTAGATTTTCCATTGATGAATAATTCTTTTCTACTCCCTGAATACTCCGCCTAACGTAGTAAACTAGGATTTGGAAATATGGTTCTTGTCATACAAGGATTGAGATAACAACGTGTATTGAAATCGCAAGATACAGGTACATGATCTCTCCATGTTGGGAGGCTGATAGTAGTGGCAGTCGTTGTAGCTCATCTTTGAGTTCCTCTTATGCCTTGTGGCACTCCTCACTTTAGTTAAATTTAGACATCTTTCTTAAGACGTTGAAGAACGACATGTGATTTTTCGCTGCCTTTGAATTGAAGTGGCTGAGTGCAGCCAAGGAGTCTGTGAGGACTTGAACTTGTTTGATCAAGCGAGGTGGAGGCAGCAACTGTATGGCTTGTATATTCTCTGAGTTGACTTCGATGCATCCAGATGGTACTTTGTACCCTAGAAATTTTCTTGCACCCACTCAAACAGTTCAGTTCTTGGGGTTCGGTTTCATCCCTGTTGCTTGGAGGGTTATGAGTGTTTCTTCTAGATCCTGCAAAAATGTGTCAAGTGTTTTTCTCTTGATGACCATATCGTCAATGTAGATCTCGATGTTGTGACCCAATTTGTGGGAGATGCCTTTTTTGACTGCTCGCTAATATGCAGCTCTTGCATTCTTGAGTCCAAATGGCATTTTGATTTAGCAAAATGCTCCAAAAGTTGTTATGAATGCTATTTTCTCTGTCTTGTCAAGGTTCATTAGGATATGGTGATATTATTTGTAAGTATCTAGAAAGGCCATGGCCTCGTACCCCAAAGTTTAGGTGGTTGATCGGTGGCAGCAGGTAGCAGTCTTTTGAGCAACATTTGTAAAGATTTGTGTAGTCAATGCACATTCTCCATCCAGCATCGGCTTTTCTCACCATGAATGGGTTGGCCAACCACGTTGGGTATATGACTTCTCGGAGTATAACTACATGTACAAGGGTGATAACCTCATTTTCTATTGCTTGTCCTATGCGAAAGTCCTCCGCTTTTGACGAACATGATTTACCAATGGGTCTATGTTTAGGTAATGTGTTGGGATGGGCGAGCCGGCTCCTTTCATATCTTACACCAACTAGGCGAATGAGCTCTTGTATTTATTGAGCGTGGCGACCACTTTGGCTTTGATTGACTCTAGTAGTCTCTTCACAATTTTCACTTCTTTAGCTTCATCGTCCTTGTTAAGCTGCACTAGCTCGGTGTCTTTGCCTAATTCAGCCGCCTGAGCAACATTTTTCTGTTTTCCAAGGTTGTTTGAGTGTACCATCATTTGAGTTTTTCAGGGTGCTGCGGGCTTCATTGCAATGGTCATTCATTTCCTTGCTACTTGTTGGTTGCCTCCCACCGTTATCACCCTTGTTGGTGCAGATAATTTCATTAAAAGGTGGTAAAGAGACCAAATAGCTTTTTCACTGATCATTTATGGGTCTTTCTATGATGGCGTTGAAATGGTTTGGGGCGTTCATTACGAAAAAATCACATAGTACATGCCTTGTCCTTCTGACCGATGGTGATGGGGAATTGTATGTTCCTTGAGGACCACTCTGACTTCCCCGCAAAGCCGACTGTGGACGATGTGTCTTTCTTCAAGTTTGCTCTCTTGAATTTGAGTTTGTCAATGAAGTCGGGGAATAGTATTTCCACTATGCTTCCGTCGTCCATGAAGATTCGGTGCACCTCAGAGTTCCTTATCTTTGATTTTATGACTAGTGGTTCGTTGTGTGGTGATGCTTTCGGGACTGAGTCTTGTTCGCTGAACATGATATTCTCGTTCACTTGTGTCCTCTTATCATTGGCCTTCCGTGGTAGCAAGTACCTCACCCTTGCCTTCCTGGCATTGTTAGACGTGAACTCAGTGGACTCGTGGATTGAGAATATCACCGTGTCTAGGATAATGTCCTCTAAGTTTCTCATTGCTCTATTGTTTCCGCAATCTTCTGTTTTGGCTTGGCTTGGGTTTGGGTTGCGCCCAAGTTCTTTTCTGTGCAGTAATTTCCTAATCCCACAACCTGGTATTCTTCCTTCTTATATTGGGTGAGTTTCCCTTGATGGAGTAATTTTCCATTTTCCTTTGTAGGTCATTGCAACTATCCATGTTGTGGCCATTGTCTCCATTGAATTCACAGTAATAGTCTTTTGACCTCTTGTCCGCCGGTGCTCTCATTGGGCTTGACTCTCTAAACACCTCCTTGCAATTCTGCCATATTTCTCTTCTTGATTTTAATCAAGGGTGTTTCAGGAAATGGCAAGTTGTTGGCCACCTGGCTCTCTTCCCCTAGCGAGAGTGGTATTTTCCTCCTTTTGATTTCTTCTCTTCCTTGAGCATTTTATCCTGCTCTATTCTCCTCACTCGTTTTCCACTTTTATTTTATAATTTGTCTCTCCCATGCGAATGAACTTTTCCACTGCTTTCTAGAGGTTTCTTGAGCTGTCCGACATGTACACCGTTAGGTTCTTGTAGAATTCCCCCAATCTCATACCGCACATGAATGCTCCTGACACATTTGATATGTGAGGTCCATAATCTCTAGGCTTTCCAAAACAAAGAAATCGTGGTATTCCACGATCCTTTCACCACTTCGTTGTGCGATATTCATCAGTTACACAAATGTCTTGCTGAACTTCCATTTATGATAGAATCATCCCATGAACTGATTCGCAAGTTGGGCCCAAGTTTGAATGCTCTGTTTGGGCAGACTGTCGTACTAAACTTCGCGGTCCCCGTCAGGAAGATGGGAAAGTCCGTGCATAGTAATTGAGTAGGTGTCTTGTGAAATGTCATACTTTCCATGTAGGAGTGCAAGAACTCATTTGGATCCGTCGTTGCGTCATAAGCCTTGAGCTAGGTTGGTAGTTTGAACCCCATTGGCACTGTCAACTTTTGCAGCTCTTCTACCAGGGGAGAGTATTCTATCTCATCTTCAACGTCATAGCTCCTCATTTTTATCCTGGGTTTCAAGGCGGTCTTTCGACGCTTGTTTCTCCATTCTCTTTCTATGGTTTTGAGGCGCTGGTGCCTTTGTTCTTCAATCCCCTGATGGAATTGACAAACTGCATGTAAAGTTACCCTCTGATTGGTTCAAGAAAAGCTGTGAAGAACAACTTTTCTTTATCCACCTGAGGGATGATTGTGCTTCTGTGTCATCCATGGATTCCCAAGATTCTTTGGCCTCGATAAATTCCCGTAGTCAGGTCGATGGGTTTGTCAATGGAGATGTTGGTTTCGTTGTGATGTCACGTTGGCTTTCTTGCCTTCTGGTTGTCACAATATATTAACAAGAACAATGAAGACTTAACTAATTCCCCACAGACGGCGCCACTATTTTTGTTTGGTCTCTTTGGATGATGGTGGCAACTCCTATCGACGTTTGATTACGGGTTCATTTTTCCTACAAGAATCTGTTGGATTGGACCCGGGGTAAGAACTCCAATACTAAAGTTAGTATCGGATAGTTGTATAATATATTCTGCTACATCTTACTTACCTTGTTTCCGTAATCTTTTACCTATTTATAGGCTTCCTTAGTTCTATATTTGGGGTGTTAACCGCCCTGCAAGACGTGTCTGTCGTGGACAATATGGTGGCTATTGTGCGCTACATTCCTTCAATCGTGGGTTAAGTGATGGCTATTTGTGTCGTCGTGGTCGGATGCATATAGCGTATGCCGTGCGCAGGTGGAGTTGAAAATTAATGATGGCAACTTGCTTTATCATGCACTTCGATGTGCCCTGCGTGGGTTGGGCCTACCATTTGGACAACATATATACTTTTTAGTACTTTAATTTAGTTAAACTTTAATTTATTTTTTATTTACATAAAGTCTTGTTTTAAGCGTACTAACCGTTAGATGAGTTTATTTTATAATTGATGTAGCTAATGTGGCGATTTAATATTTTTATTTATTGACTAAATTGTTTTTTTGGTCCCCAACATAGCATCTTTTACCATCTTTTGGTCTCCGAGATCAAAACCACATTTTTTAGTACCCCACAAATTCAAAGTGGTCTCCAAAACCAGATTCCGGGTGGTTTTCAGGTAAACCAACATTATTTCTGATATGGTTAGGGGTATTTTCGTAATTTCACTTATTAAAAAACGTAAAAAAATCCTTTCTGAATTGTCTTAAATGTTTTTTTTCTAGAGAACGATAATGTTGATATTGAACTGATGCAACTAGCACCAACTTTCCTTGAAACTGTTCATTGCCTTTCCGAAACATGTCGTCCTTTTTCCTTGTTTCAAAGATGAATTTACAGGTAATTTTTGGGTGATGTTAATGCTTTTAGTTTCTTTACGGAAATAATTCCTAAACGAAGCATGCATATTGTCCCCAGTCCCACACCAGTCATTCTAATTGGAAGTACTAATGTAATGTTGTGCATTCATTTCGTTTTTTACCCTGTGGTTGTTTAAATTGCATATCAGAAGTTGATGCACGGGAATGTTAGATTTATAATTTTTGGTAGAAGGACTTTATAATTAATGTTTTAATGCCCTTGATTCAGTGTTGTTTCATTCGAAGTAATGCGTATACCCTTGAGTATGCTTCAAGGGTTCTCTTGCTTTTATTGAGTATTTATAATGCATATTTTCTTTAAGGTGTAATGTAGGTAACCAAAGGAATTGAGCATCAAGCGTGTATTAATTCATTTAATAGATTGTGATTTTTTTAATCAATACCAATCATATTGATATGCATATTTGCATTTCCCCCGCTTCATTTCAAATTTATCCAGTTACTTTCCCCCTTGTGTGTTTGCAGCACACTACATTTGTATGAACACATCCATTCTTTTCTTACAATCAGAAGATAGTTTTTGCAGGCTGCTTCAGGCCAAGTATACATGGAGTGTAGTGTACATTTGAAGAGCGGCTTGCAGCAGAAACGAAGGAAATAATCCTACACAAGAACTTCGATTTAAACAGCTACTGAGCAGGGAGGAAAAGATAGAGAAGAAGCAGAATCTAGCTGCAATTGGACTTGAAGAATTTGCAGTACATGCATGACAAATCTGGGTTGAAGTTGCACAAAGTGCAACGAAAACATCTAGTCCTAAGTTCAAGCAGAAGGAGGAAACTTGCACTAAAAAATGAAAATGAAATGCATGTGATTATGGTCACATGTCAATTGTTCCATGGGATAAACTGATACCTCAGCAAAATTGTGTCACCAGAAAAACAAGGGAAAGCATGCCACAAGTTACTCCCTCCGATCCTTTAATATTGACTCACTTTATTACTAGGGAAGGATTTTTTAATCAGGCTCATTTTCAAATTTGACAAATCCTAGATTGTTTCATCAACTCAATTTACTTTTTGTACTTTCAATACAATTCTCATCATTTATTTCACTCTTTATTAAAAGGAGTGTCCAAAAGTAGGAGCCAATATTAAAAACCAGAAGGAGTACTATAAATAGGGGCATGGTAGTTGATTCCTTCATTAGGAAATTCTCCCTTGCAAAATCAGGTTCAGCAAGTTAGTCACCTGAGTCGAAATCGGCGGAGTAGCAAGAATTTCTAAAACGCCGAAACTAAGTTCAATTATGTGAGTATTTTTATCGCTCAAACACGAATTAAATTAAATGTTATTATTATATGTTATTTTATGCCTGTTAAATTTAAATGTGTTAGTTTAAAGTTTTATATGTTATATAGAATGCTTGATAATATTATGTTCTATTCTTGTCTATTATTTGGTTTCATAATAATTAGCCACAATGTGTACTTTATCACACTATACTTAATTATTGTGATACTATGTGATTTAATTACCCTGATATTATATGTGGATGGCCAGCTTGTATTTTATCTTACCGTGTCAAACTTGGATTACGTGCTACTTGATTACTTGTCTGTGCTTTTTGGGGTCCTCGACACGATTGTAATTCGGTCAAAATTGGATGGGAACGGTATAAACCGGACCGTCTAATTATATCGGCTACGCGTGAAGTTTCGGTATGCTAGCATAACCATCTGGTTTTCTGATACGACCTCGTAATTGAACATATTGGACGTGGTTGACGAGTATGAATTTTTGGATCGTGATAGCTTTCGGACATTAGTGAGGGTATATGCCCTGATTCCACTGTGTTTATATAGGATCTTGAATGCGTCTTGGCATAACCCACCTGTATCCTTTTAATATGTGTTAGGATTCATGTGGTTAATTACTTTATATGATCACTAAATTTAATTTGGTAAATATTGGCGATGGAACCTCACTAAGTAAGGAGGTTACCCTAGATTAAACAACTCTAACAAGTGTAGTTGAGAATTAAGAGGGAAGTGAAATGGTGTCTTTACTTCTTTTGAAGAAGGATCCTGAACGGACCTTTAAAATATTTTGGCTTAGGTTTGTATAGTGTAATATATTTAACGTTAAACTGATCTTTACAGGATGTTTTAGCACTTTTGTCTGTATTTTGTTAAAACACCTGTTAAATATTTGTATTAAGTCTTTTATTATAATAGTAAGTTAGGTTTTGGATTTCTAAAATTTCTTCGGCATAAACTGTATTTGCTCATTACTGCATTTGAGTAATCTGACCCGTTGAATTCTCGGTACCACGCCCAGGTCCGACTGATGCTTGCTTTGAGTTGGTGGTCGTGGATCTGGGGTGTTATATGATGTTTATGATTTTCACTTGACATTTCGTTAGTTGTTGTCGATGTTTTTTCCAATTTTTTGTCAACTTTATTTGATTTTTAAAAATATTTTTTGCTGTAAGTTTTTTGTCGATGTTTTATGATTTTCTGTTGATGTTTTGATAGTTGTAATTGATTTTTATGATTTTCAATTTAATGATCATATTGATTTTTTGCATTTTAAAAATATTTTTAAATTTTTTTTCCAGATTGCAGCTGGCGGGAAATGATGGGAAAAAATAGGAGACAAGTTCCTGAAAAAATATAAGATAGGTCCCTGAAAAAATATTAGATATGTCCCTAAAAGAAATTAGAGATAGGTCCATGAAAAATTATTAGATATAGGTCACTGGAACTAAAATAGAGTTAGATTACATAAAAAGCCCTTGTATAAAGTTAACACTGCATAATAGGAGATCATCACACACACACACACAAAATTGAGATCATGTGAGACAACCAGTTTATGTGAGACTAAATCTTAGCCACTTATATAATTAATCTTGTGGCCACAATTTAATTCCAATTTTCGCGCACAGGTTAAAGTAAAGTGATAAAAACGCGGATTTGGGTTGGATTAAACCAGGTAATAAAAATTCTGCATTTTCATTACCTTCCCAACTTTGCTACATCGCTGCTGAATCCCCTGCCCTATCCCTGAGCCCAGAAATCTTTGGCGTAAGCAATGTTAACAAGTTTCTGAACGAAATCAAACCACAGCAGAGAGAAGACGCGATGAGTGCTTCAAATGTAAGTGCTTCATTCAATATTTTCAACAACCCTTAAAAATCCATTAATGAACTCTTCTTCCCCATTTTCCGAATTTTAACCCAGCAAAAAAAAAGGTGGTAGGTGAGCATTAAATGCACGACATACACCGGTATTTTAAAAATACCGGTGCAAATGTAAGTCAATGACAACATTTAGTTACACACTTATAAACAAAAGTACCGGTGCAATTTTTTTTTAGCACTTCCCGCATTTTTCTGGTCATATGCACCGGTAATAATAAATAATGGTGCAGGATTTATATTTTTGGCGCCAAGTTTGTACATAGCCTCCGAAAAATATGCACCGACAAAAATTTAACTGGTGCACTTAACACCAATAGCACCGTTACCTTACACCGGTAACTGTTGTACCGGTGTGAATCTTCTTAATTGAACAAAATTTTATTGTTTCATACATCGGTTCTTACACCAGTACAAAAAAATCCGGTTCGTTACCTATGTAATACACCGGTATTCTAAGAGACATCCGGCGTACCGGTGCAATTGTAATTATTAACACCGATCTCGACTTCTACGATTTTATAACCAGTGCAAATGGCCCTGTTTTCCAGTAGTGAGCGAATATCTGCTGATTCATCTTTAAAATCTGCCCAACAAGCTTCGTGATGATTTCAAAGCCCTCGTGATGTTGCAAGACATGATTAATTAGTGATGTTATCAAAGCTTCAATATCCTGACTATATAATTTTGCAAATCAATTATATGATCGCCCTTTCAAAGCTTCGCGATTTTGCAACACATGCTAAACAAAATCGTTATCATCGGCGCATGTTAGAGAGGCGACACTACATGATCAAAGATTGCTAACCTGAATTACGTAATTCTCATCGTGATCTTGTGCTAGGGTGCACACAGATTCCATTATCTTACTTATTATGGTTTTCTGAGTGTTTGGATCGATGCTATGTTCCAGACTCTCTGAAATCAATAGAAGGCCACAAAACTGCATTGATTAGATTACAACTCGTACGTGCTTTAACCATTGCAAATGTTTTAAATGAAACTTATACATATATTGATCCAAATAAATTGGTGCTTAGATTATAACTCGTAGGTGATTCAATAATTTCTTATAAAGGATTCAGATGTAACTAGTAGGTCTTTTTTTTATAACTTACATGTGATACGAAAATAACTCGGTGCTTAGAGTATAATTCGTAGGTGCTTCTATCGTTGCTTTTAAGTGTTTCAAATGTAATGTTTCTTTTATAACTTGTATGCTAAAAAAATAACTTGGTTCTTAGTGTAGAACTCGTACGTGCTTCAATCAAAGCTTTTAAGCACTTCAAATGTAAGTTGTAGATGCTTATTTTATAACTTGTGTGTTATGAAAATAACTTGGTGCTTAGAGTAAACTCATAGGCGTTTCAACTGTCGCTTGTAAGTGCTTTTAATGTAGCTAGTATGTGCTTCTTTTATAACTTATGTATGTTATGAAAATAATTTGGTGCTTATAGTATACTTTTTAGGTGCTTCAATTGGTTCCTGTAAGTGCTCCAGATGTAACTAGTAGGTATTTCTTTTATAACTTACCTATGCTACGAAAAGAACTTGGTGCTCAAAATATAATTCGTAGGTGCTTCAACCGCCACCTATAAGTGCTTTAATTGTATTATGTAGGTAATTCTTTTATAATTTAAATGTGCTACAAAAATAACTTGGTGCTTAGAGTACATCTCATAGATGCTTAAACCATCACTTGTAAGTAATTCAAATGTAACATGTAGGTCCTGAAATCGATTCTCAGTGCAGGTATAAAAAGGGCAAGTAGGTGTGAGGAAAAATAACATTTACATCCAACATTAAAATGTATACACAAAATCAGTGATTCTTACATATATTTATAGCTCCATTCATTCTCAGAAGAGCAATCAAAGTTCCTCTACTACATATTTATATTTACAGTGGTTTTACTTCACAGTTTACACCACTAGTTTGATGATCTATGTATCCTATATCATTACTCATGACTAATGTATACTATTCGCCTTATTATCTTTATTGTACAAGGAAATTCATGAAGAACATAACCCTCTAAATAGTCATCTCATTGCGCCTATTCTGCAGTTCTGCAACCTCATCCTTTGCAACCTTTTCAAGTGTAAAATGGGATTTTGAACCAATCCAACATTGGTAATAGCCATGGTCTATCACCAGGGATTTGATTGCCCATGGAAAAACTCGAGGGAGCAAGATTCGAAGATGAAGGCTATCATGTTGTCTATTTTCTTAGATTTGGCATCATTACCAAGAGCGATTGTAGTCTGCTAACCAAATGGACAAACTTGATACAACCAGAGGAGTTCCATAGATTACAATAGTAGCATAGAACGTGTTTTATGCACTTGTTTCTAAATAAATAAGAATGTCTGAAACCATGTTTAGATTGTTTTACACCTTCCTTTTTGACACTCTGAATAGGATCCACCACAATTGTGACTGCTCTTTGATTAAGAGCTTCAAAACTCTGTTGAGTGTTGATATACACACCAAAACGCCAACAGCCAAACCCAGGATGTGAATGATACCAACCAACATTCATCTCATGTATGTAACATAACAAGAGGAGGTAAGAAACACATGGAAGTAATTATTAAATAAAATGACAATTCCATCAAAGAGAAGAATAAGATGACATGTTTAAAGTTATGCGACTGACCCCAAGTTTAAAGTTATTAGTTTCCATGTACAACTCGTAGGTGTTATTGAGCTGTTTAGTTCAGTAAACGTGAAAACTCTGAATGTCAGTCGCATAAATGTACTTTCTGAGTTTTGTATCTAGAAGAATTGGTGGAGAGAAACATGAAGGGTAATGTTTCCGCACTTGTTTTCATTTCCACATTTGGATTTAAGTTTAGATTGCACCATCCAAATTAAGGACATGTGTTTCTTAAATTATAATAGAAAAATGACATTGTTTAAAGATTACCCATGCTTGTCCTTCTTGTTTTTCTTATTCCGAACGGACAAATGCATAACAGTAAAGGCTACCGAGTATACGAACCCTGTAGTTTGACACTCTAGGTGGTATTGCATTAGGTGGCACTAGATTGGAGCCTACATGAAAATGTGTGGAACATGGAAACTAAAACCAAGTCCCAAATCAGGAAAAAAAATGTCTTGGATATTAAGTATATGTAGGTTCCAACTAGTATGACCCCTTTTTGGGAATCTAACCAATAATTCAATTTTGACTCTCCTAATCACCAAGTAAGGGGAAAGTGTTAGATGTAAAATGTAATGTTTCTTTTATAAAAATTATGCTAATTAACAACATTAGAAATAGTTATCAGATCAAGACAAACAGAGAGTATTCAACACATAACTCTGACAAAAGCATACACTCAAACATCTAATGTCATAAATCTGATTGAAACCTATTCAATCTAACTATTACACTGATAAATTTGAGCAAAAACCATTTCTCGTAGAGGAAAAAAAACCGGTATCACTACAATAAAAACCTTGACGAATCAACACAAAGGTAGTGTTTCTATAGATGCAATACTCAAACCTAATCTCAATAAAAATAAATACACCGATATCATACCAGCAGTTTTCTTTCCAAAATCACCAAAATCATACCGGTCACCCAACTTTCCGAATTCAATGCATCACCCTACGCATCACCATCTCTATCAACAACTCTACCTTCTCCGTCCTCCATTACAACCATGCCACCTCCCCCGTCGTACGTTCCCTGATGTTGTACCTCTATAGGTACTCCGACTCTCCCCATTACTTAATTCACCAGTTTAAATTCACAATATTGAAACCCTAATTAGGCTGAGAGTGAAAAACCCTAATTAGATTGAATAGTTAATTACCATGTTTGAGCATCTTGAGGAGGGCGAGGGAGGAGATGTAGAATTACTCCGAGGTTTCATGCATCAGAGAGTTTGATGGAGGGTGGCCCAAAGATTTGACACTGATGAACATCCTCTGTAATTGCTCCAAAATGCTCAAATTTGTAGGGATAATTTTACGGGAAGGAGTTCTTCTTAAAAAGAGTTTGGATTTTGTTTTATGACCCAAGTTTCAACCTTATCGCAACAAGTCCCGCGAGTTATATTAGTTTAGGATTATATTAGAACCATCAGATTAAATGATTGAATGGTTCAGATTTGTTCTCACATAAATTAATGTTCTCACATAACTAGGTGTTCTAACCTGAATTCTCCCCCCTATACACAAACACACACACACACATATATGAGAATAAATCCCGACCTTTAAAGATATTGAATCACCCGACCATATGTGATTTAATCTAAACACCCCTCTCTATTATTTGCTTCCTTTCTACGTTCACGTACTTCCCCTATTCTTGATTATTAAATCTTTGCTTCTGTTTCCATTTTTTCCTCTTTACCTTCTGTACGAGTGAACAAAACACTCTGTGCTTTACCTTTTATTTCTTCTGTCAGGAAACGCTCTGTGCTTGGCCCTAATTTGGACAAAATTGGGCGAAACACAGAGGGTTTTTTAGAGCTCTGTCACTGAGGCCTTCAACCCCTTCGACTCCACTCTCGATGCCCTCAAC
Source organism: Rubia tinctorum (assembly GCA_032355605.1). Classification (NCBI taxonomy): domain Eukaryota; kingdom Viridiplantae; phylum Streptophyta; class Magnoliopsida; order Gentianales; family Rubiaceae; genus Rubia; species Rubia tinctorum. The sequence goes on from JAULKM010132216.1 coordinate 16,048, forward strand.
CAATGTAACTCTTTCTCTGAAGGTCCGCAGAGCTTCTCACCATATTTGTTTGTTATTTATGTTGTTGTGTGCTCCATATTATATTTTTGTTAATTGAACACGTTGGAAAGAAATGAGCCTCTAAGATGGGGATGTTTTGTTGTTGATTAAGAAGTAATTGATGTTTTTTCTATTGTGAATCAAGAGTTGATTTACTTTGAAGGCGTTTGGATGAAAGCTAGGTGTGTGCGTGTAATGGGGATGCTTTGTTGGTGACTATAAATTGGAAAGAATGAAGTGAAGTAAGAACACCTAGAATGAATATAGATTCTTCAAATTATGCTTGTACGTAGGTGCTTCAAATTATGCTCGTAAGTGCTTCAGGTTTAATTTGTAGGATCTGAAAGTTATGTTCATTGGTACTTCAAGTTATGCTTATTGCTGCTTTCAGTTATGCTCTTAGGTGCTTCAAGTTATCAATTGAAGGTGATTAAAGTTGAAATCGTGAATTCTCCAAGTTACGTTTGTTGGTGCTTCAACTTAAGCTCATAGGTGCTTCGAATAATGCTAGTAGGTACTTCAAGTTATCTCTTGAAAGTTATTCAAATTAAACTTATAAGTTCTCCAAGTTATATTTGTTGGTGCTTCAATTTATGCTTATTGGTGCTTAAATCTTTGCTCGTGGGTGCTTCAAATTATAAATCGAGAGTGAGTGATTCAAGTTTAACTTGTACGTAGGTGCTTCAAGTTATGAATTTTGGTGCTTCAAGTTATGCTCGTAAGTGCTTCAAATTATGCTTGTAGGTACTTCAAGTTATCTCTTGAAGGTGATTCAAAATTAATTTGTAAGTTCTCCAAGTTATTCTTGTTGGTGCTTCAAATTATGCTTATTGGTGCTTAAAGCTTTGCCCTTACGTGCTTCAAATTATAAATTGAGAGTGAACCACTCAAGTTTAAATTGTATGTAGGTGCTTCAAGTTATGAATATTGGTGCTACAAGTTATGATTGTAGGTGCTTCAAAATATACTTGTAGGTACTTCAAGTTATCTCTTAAAGGTGATTCCAATTTAACTTGTAAGTTCTTCAACTTATACTTGTTGGTGCTTCAAGTTATGCTTATTGGTAAGCTTTACTCTTAGGTGCTTCAAATTATAAATTGAAAGTGATTCAAGTTTTACTTGTAGGTTTGGGAGGTCTTTGTTGTACCTCTCAAAGTTACAATTTATAAGCTCTAAATGCTTCCTAAATACAATTGAGTAGATAGTGGCAAATCGGGACCGTCCACGAGAAAGAGGGATTTTCCTAAGAGTTTACGCATATAAGGTGGATACTAGACTAGATATAGATATACATACACACACACACACATACATATATATATATATATATGTATACACATATATACATATAGGGGTGAGTTCAGGTGAAACAACATATTTATGTGAGACAACCTTGTTATGTGAGATAGCCATCTTAAATCGTTGAATCATACTCTGTACTGTACAATCTAATGGCTCTAATTTAATTGTGAGATGCTAAAAACATGCAGGGTAAACCCGCAAGCTGCAACATGCAAGGTGGAAACAACTCTTAACTATTGCACCAAAGCCCACCATTAAATTATACTCCCTTCAGTCCCAAATTGGAACTCTCACTTTGATTTAACAATAAAGAAATAAAAAATTCTCTCTAAACTAAACCCATTCCAACATTATTCGAAGAGTTAGGTAGGTTGATTAGTTTTCAACATTCATCTATAAGTTCATCTATGATATTATTTCATGGAACCATTTATTTTTATTATAGTTTAATTTCATAATGAACTATATTAAAAGTGTATTTGATTTATTTGAGTTTGATTTATTTGAATACCAAGCTCGTTACAATGTATTTAGATGTTAGTACAAAATTTTAATTTAGGCCATTATGTAAAAAAAATTGTGCTTTAATAATTTCGTGCAAGTTTGATTTTTTGTTTAAATTATATTTAGCTTAGAACGTAGGTGCTTCTACTTTTGTTTGTAGGTGCTGTAAGTTAAAGGCGTGGGTGCTTGAAAATGAGTGTTCTAAAATTTTCATTCAAGTTTAATTATTTCTTTTAAGTGCTTTAAGCGTAGAGTGTATGTGCTTCTATTTTTTTTGTAGGTGCTTAAAGTTAAATGTGTTGGTGCTTGAAAATTGTATTTTTGGTTCTTTAAGAATTTCGTGCAAGTTTGATTATTAGTTTAAATTATATTTAACGTAGAGCGTAGGTGCTTCTACTTTTGTTTGTAAGTGCCTTAAGTTAACAGTTTGGGTGCTTGAAAATGAGTGTTCTTTATTTTCGTTTAAGTTTAAATATTTCTTATAAGTGCTTTGAGTCTAGAGTGTAGGTGTTTCTATTTTTTTTTTGTAGGTGTTTAAAGTTAAAAGTGCTGGTGCTTGAATTATATTTAGCATAAAGTGTAGGTGCTCTACTTTTGTTTGTAGTTACTTTAAGTTAACAGTGTGGGTGCTTGCAAATGAGTGTTCTAAATTTTCGTGCAAGTTTAATTATTTCTTTTAATTGCTTTGAGCGTAGAGTGTAGGTGCTTCTATTTTTGTTTGTAGGTGCTTTAAGTTAAAGGTGTTGGTGCTTGAAAATGGTATTTTTGGTGTTTTAAGAATTTCATGCAAATTTGATTATTTGTTTAAATTTTACTAAGTATAATGCGTAGGTGCTTCTACTTTTGTTTGTAGGTGCTTTAAGTTATAGGTGTGGGTACTTGATAATGAATGTTCTAAAATTTTCATGCAAATTTAATTATTTCTTATAAGTTCATTGAGCGTAAATGTTGGTGGTTCTACTTTTGTTTGTAAGTGCTTTAATTTAAACGTGTTGGTGCTTGGAAATGTTATTTTTGGTTCTTTAAGAATTCTGTGCAATTTTGATTATTTTTAAAAATTATATTTAGCGTAGAGCGTAGGTGCTTCTACTTTTGTTTGTAGGTGTTTTAAGTTAAAAGTGTGAGTGATTTAAAATGAGTGTTCTAATATTTTCATGCATGTTTAATTATTTAGTATGAGTGCTTTGAGCGTGGAGTGTATATGCTTCTATTTTTGTTTGTAAGTGATTTAATTTAAAGGTGTTAGTGCTTGAAAATGGTATTTTTGGTGTTTTAAGAATTTCGTGCAAGTTTGATTATTTGTTTAAATTTTACTAAGCATAAGGCGTATGTGCTTCTACTTTTGTTTGTAGGTGCTTTAAGTTATAGGTGTGGGTGTTTGAAAATGAGTGTTCTAAAATTTTCATGCAAGTTTAATTATTT
>JAULKM010132234.1:0-53516 GCA_032355605.1 Rubia tinctorum
GAGAATAAATAGAGTACAAAACATGAAGGTAGAAGAGTCCAAGTATAACTCTTAAACAAAACAGAATCAAATCTAATCTACTAATTGATTTAGTCTAACACTAGATCTAGGCATTTTTCTTGTATGCATATCTAGTGAAAGTAAACAGAAGTGTTTCATGTGTATTGAAAAGCATTATTACATTTACATTATGAACGGGTTTTAGCATATCTTATACGAACTTCATATTCACTCATAATTTCATATATGTTTTGTTGAAGGAGAATAAAATTGAGAATGCTTTGAGATTCTTGCTTAGAATAAAAGTTGTTGGAATCACGCCTAAGGTTACCATTTAAAATTGTTTGATTTAGGGCTGATTGCTGAAATGAGAACAAGAAATTGAGAGATATGATGTGGAAAGATAGGAGAAACTTAGTCCCAGTGTAGACGGGGCGTTAGATTTTATCTAGGAAGTAGAAGAGAAAGGATTCCATGTTGATAAAAGGTGAATATAGTGCAGTAATTGATTCATTCTGTCAGGCTAGCAAGATGGATAGGAAAAAAGAACTTCTCAATGTAATGTTTTCAAAGGGGTGTGTATTCATGACGTTGTGACTCACACTGTCATTGTGATTAGATTTTGTAATTTGGGAGATATTTATAAAGCCGAAAAATTTCTCCACGATATGTATAGACATGAGCTTAAGCAAAATACGGTATCTTATGCAGCTTTGTTGAATGGGCTCTGCAAAGATGGCACGTCATCAGAAGCAAGAGATATGGCTCTGTTTGACAGGGCTTTTTAGTTGCTGTGCTTATAAGCAAAACACTTTTTGGTGTTTGGTAAACTGCTAAAAAACAGCTTATTTAGAAAGTAGAAGCTATTTTTTGGGGAAAAGCAGAAGCTGGTCTCCCCCTACTTCAAAATAAGTCAGTTTTGCTTATAAGCACAACTCTACCAAACAGACCCATAAGGGTGAGTGAAGGGGGATAGTGAACCCCCAATGCAGTCACTTATAGTGTTCTAATGCATGTGGCATAGTCGGGGAAATGATCGGGAAAGGTTTCTTCCCAGTCCCAGTTGAAAGTAATTCGATGTTTCAGTCTCTTTGTCAATCAAGCAACAGAGACACCGCAAAGAAATCTATGGATGACTGTGTCCACAGAGTGTGTGCAGTAAATGTGAAAAGTTTTAGTGCTTTCTGAACTTGGATGAAGGAAGTTACAAAAGAAAATGCCCAGGATTTGTAAATGCAGGTGTCCATATAGGACCAGAATGAGTTAACTTTGATTTTCTCAACACATCCGGCTGATGGATTGGGTTGAATTAGTACAGGATATTTGAGGTTCCTTCATATAATTTCTTGCATCTTTCATGTTCTTGTAATTGGATAATTGAAGAATATAAATGCGTCCTGCATGAAGTGAGCGAAGCAATCTATATTGTTGATACTGATTTTAGAAGATTGTAAATTTGAATTTATATCCTTGTTTTGTATTCATCAAGAAGATGGAAAATTGAAGTTAGTATTACCTTGATTTCTGATGGAGGTAGTGTTCGTAGTGTTGTTGCTCTATTGCCATACTCCAGTTCTTGATCATAGTAGAGTCTCTAATACTTTGTAATGGTTCTTCTTTGATACTGTTACAAATATTTTCTTTGTAATTGTTTTTCTTTGGTGGCATAATATATGTCGTGGATATTGATTGATTTTAGCCTTATATTCGATCTTCTATTTGGTAACTATACTGTGATGAAGGAAAAATAATGTTGATATTAAACTCGATTGGGGCAGTAGAATGATGCTCGAATGTCAAATATCGGGTGTGTAGCAGCTTGGTAGGGAATGTCCATCGAGTTATCATGAGATACTAATCAGGTTCGGAGCCAGAAAACATTAGTGGCGGGGTTGATATGTAAAAGAATTTTTTTCCAAATTTTCTTCATTTCAGGGGGCTAAAATTTTTTTAAAAAATAATTCACCTCCAAATTTCCCATAAATTTCAGCTCGGCGGGGGGCTGAAACCCCCTCCAACCCCCGCCTGGCTCCGCCCCTGGTACTAATGTCTTAGTGGCACAAGATAAGTTTAGGATGGGTATTCACGATGTAGGTCCCGGTGACCAATGCTACTTCCCAGTTTAATCTATTGTGTGTGTTCACGGGTTTGTTAACCCTGGGAGTGAGGGTTAGAGGTGGTAGTGAAAGCACACCTCTAGCTATGCATGAAGCATGTGAGATTTTGAGGAATGGACAGAATCGTGTTGTGACAGACCATGGGAGTTCCCGGGGAATCAATGTCTCCCCTCCTCCTGTGATAAAGCGTTAGATAGAATGTATGTCATATATGTGAAAATGAGTTGAAGATCAAATCTTATAGTTAATTATGTGATGCAAATGCCTCCAAGGCTTTTAGTATTATCTAAATCTCGAACTTGTAGTCTATGCTCATAGTTTATAGATTAATTATTTCAAAACAAAAAACCCCCATATTTTTTTACTCCCGACACACATACGGGGTGACGCCTTTGTGAACTTTGTGAAACTATCTTTTGAACCCCTAGATCTCTGTGGATGACACTCTACCTTACCGCTATATACTTTTTAGTAGTAGAAATGAGTAAAGGAGCAACACTATAAATCTTTATCTTTGGTTGGCTAGCACTCCTGAAAATCATTAAAACGACGACCCCGGGGTGTTCCACCAAATTTTGGTGTCAGTGCTGGGGATTTTGGGTATTTTTATTAGATAGCTAGCTTAGTTAGATGATTGAGTATGTTTGTTTATTTTGTATTGAACTATTCCGTTTGGTTTTCTCGAGTATTCTCATGTTTGTTTGATTGGCATACATTTTGCTTAGTAGTGAAAGTGTATTTTTATTATTTTGCGCTAACTAATTATATTTTCAAAAACAAGTTTTATTTTTTTACAAGTTGGAAGTTTCTTTTATATTTTACTTAATTCTTATATTTGCAATATATTATTTCTTGAAAGCTTATAAAATAACAAATTTTATTTTATTTGTTATAAAATACATTTTTATCTAAATTTATTATTTCACTTTATAATTCTTATAGTTCTTCTTAGATTGGTGAACTTTTTAGGAAAAAAAAAAGATTGGTAACTTTTATATACAAAAAAAGTTTTACCTATCTAAGAATTATAAAAGTATATATAAATTTTCAAAAAGTCTTGTTTTAACCAAACTAAACTTTAGGTCAAGGTTTATTGTGCAATTATTGTAAATTTTATTTAAGATGGATTTTTTAAAAAATACTAATAAATTTAGAGACCGATTGTGCAATTATTAAAATACTATATACATCACAAAAATATCAGAAATTTCATTTTTCTTTAAACCTCTCATCGATAAGAACCCTGCCGGAAATCGCAGGATTACAGTTGGATTTTCGCCAATTTTCAACCGAACGCTGCTGCTAGATCTCCGGCGCTGCGATACATGAGCGCGCGACGAAGATTGATGAGCTCACAATAGAGATCTCCGGCGCTGCAAGCTCCCGACAGATTACGACTCTGCAATTCTAGCAAGATCGGTGTCGATGCCTTCTTCCTCTATCGGAGCTCATGAATCAGCGATTAGTTGCAGAGACGTCGGAGTACCGGTGATGATGAGACGTCAAATGCATGTATTTTCCAAAACATTTAACATCTCTTTTGTTATCTTTTTGTTGGAAGATTGCTAGATTTAGGTAGGTTTACATCATAAGGGGTTTCGATAACCATTTTTGATTTTCGTATCTAAATCCTTCATTTTGCAACCTAGTTTGAGTCTAATGGATTTTTGGTCATTACAAGCATCTAGATCTTCTTTTTGAGATTAATTTGTAGGTTGATCGTAAAAACTTTGGAGTGTTTTAGTGAAGGACATTCGCAAGGATGGTAGAATATTAAAGGCCACGAGTCAAAACGTTGTAGAAGATAGAATGATCGAAGGAGGAAGACAAAGAAGCGGAGGAATTGTGATCCGGAGGTTTGAACCGAGTTTCGGGAAAAGTCCATGAAGAACCAACCTCTGAGGGTGGGACCATTGGATTCTTCTTCTCGAGCACTATAAAATCAATTACAACAACTCCCTAATCGGATCAACAATTTACCCGTGGTGACCAACCGAAGACCAGTCGGGGGCGCGGCCCGGGCGCTTAATCGCGTGCCCGCGCGCCCCAAGCGATGAGGAAAATGAGCCTCAGCATCAAAAATGTGCAGGTGGCCCCTGATCCCGCGCGCCCGCACGAGCAGCCCGTGCCAGCGCTCGGCCGGGTGCTCCAACGCGCGAGAGCCCGCGCGCGGCTGTACCTTGCCCGCATGCCCAGCGCCCAAATGTGTGCGGCCTCTATGCGCCCAGCGTCCCATGCCCAACGCCTGTTCTCTGCGCGCAGTGCCCAACAACTCTGCCCGAGAGGATGCATCCGCCGCGTGGCCAGCGCGCTGGCAACACGCTCCCGCATGTCCGGAACCCCACTTTGACCATTCTTCTCACCTTTTGGGGACAATAAATACCCCTTCCTTATCTTCATTCAAAAACTTCTCTTGGCTGAAAATAGCTCTCCAAAAACCCTAGATTTCCATTTTCTTTCTTCTTTCTTTTCTTTCTTTTCATAGTTTTTGTAAAATTAGTTATGGGTTGTTTGTATTTAGCTTAATTAACTCCTTGGGAGCATTGGATTGAATCTACCAAACTAAAGTAGTCAGAACCTCTATTTCACTCTTTCTTGAAGCATTTGTTATTTAGCATTTATTGTGTTCTTGATGTTGAGTTTTACTTCATTTATGCTATGGGTTGTTTGAGAATATGAGGTTAACTCTTTCCTAGCCAATACATACTTTTTAGTATTATTGAATTTGAGGTTAACTCTTGTCTAGCCATTCTACGTTCTAAAGTTCTACAGTGAATTCGGGGCATTCCAACATCCTTGGATCCGCCATCCTCATCCATACCATTGTTTCTTCTTGGAGAATTTTCATTCTAAAAATTTGATACTTGATCACTAGTCCTTTTCTTAGACGTCATTTCGTATGCTCCATTAAAAATAAACCTTTAAATTATTTAAATGTACTTGAAAGAGCTACATATCACGAACCGTTATTAAATTTTTTTAATAAAAAACACATTGAATACATTTACCCTAATAAATTGTAATGTAGAATACATATCACATATCCTTTAATAAAAAATTGAAATAAATAATTCTCCTCTATTTGCATTACCTAACTATATTTAATACACAAAAAAACACAAGAATAAATACCAAAACCCTAAAGAAATGAAATTAAAAAATATATCCCACGAAACATGGAACTCTCATTCATCACTAACCCTTGTAGTGATACAAATTGGAATCCAAGGAAACCCTGGTGATACTAATAGGAATTCTAGCAGAGGTTCCACATCAAACAAAAACTAACCTTCTCCTCAAGCAAACATAAGCATTTATTCTCCATCATTTCTTCATCTTTAAAGGATAAAACCCTATACCCTAGCATGATCAAAAGATTGAGTGGAGGAGTTGCATTATAAGAGGCTATGGACGAAAATATGATTGAATCATACCTTAAATGTAGTGAAGATGAAATCTTGGAGTTGAAATGAGCTAGAATTGAGGTGAGAGTTTGGGAGGTTTTTTGGGAGGAAAAAGTGGTGGGAAAGATATGGAGTTTTCAAATAGGCATTTAAATTGCCCTTTGAAAACCCTTTGACACACTTTTTTAAGTGTCCAGACAAGGTTTTGAGTTCGAAAACCCTATTTTTCTGATTCTGAGCTCGGGAAAAAAATAAAGAAGTTAAGAATGATTTCTGAGTTCAAAAACTGATTTAATATAACAAGAAAAATAACGGTCGGAATTCAAAACCCCCCACTCCTCAACCATTTTGAATTCCATCTCCTCCCAAACCCTCATTCTTCACATTTCACCGTCACCAAAATTTTGACCCTCTACAAATAATGAGTCAAAAAACCAAGGGTTCTAGGTCTAAGGTAAGTGTTAGAAGCCATCGCCCCATCACGGAGGTCGGCCAATCTATGAAATTCTTCAATGAAGGGGCTGGGGAAAAGTATGTGGCCTTCTCTAAGAGGAAATTTATAAATTCAAAGGGTTTATTAGAGTCTAAAATAGATGATTTAGGATTAGATTATTTGCTTGCCCCTTTTAAAAATCAACATCTTGAAAAATTGCTTTATGTCAAGGAACCCGTTCATGTCAATGAGGTGATCCAATCCTACGCAAATTTGGGTCAAATTAGCAATAATAGTGAATTAACAAGAGTTAAAGGAAGGATGTTATGGTATCTAAGTATTCTATGAATGAATCCCTAGGATGACCCTACACAACCCCCACTATATTGAGACCCGATGATCCCCAAGGGCACCTAGAAATTTACTGCACAAATAGTTAGTCGAGCGTGAGCGATGCAGCCCTGCTATGTCCGGTTAGAATGACTAGGAAGTATTTTGGATGGTCGGGGTGTGATACAAGGAAAATAGAGTCGTATGACATTAGCTTGTTGACCGTCGAGCAAAAACTCATCTATGAGTGGATTTGTCTAAACGTATTGCCAATGGGGGGTTACACGTGCAAGCTAAAGATTGGGAATCTAATTTTGTTTTGCTATATCAGTGAGGGGGGGTCAAATTTAACTCGGGATACGCGATCATCTCTTTCACGCTGAAGGCTGCAGCCACAAAAAAGAATAACCTCCCTTACAGAGGTTTGATCACCACCATGTTGAAAAAGGCAGGAGTGCAAGCAGTCGACAGGCCCCTGAACCCTCAATATTAAGATGAATTATGGTTCCAACACAATAGGATCGAGTAAGGTTTTGATGGGAAATGAAAGCCTAAGGTAGTTCCCGGTCAACAGGCCAAGGGTGCGAAAAGAGCTCGAGAGGTAGACCTAGGTAGAACTGAGGAATCGAGCTCCAGTGAGTATTCTATGGAAATATAAATTAGATTATTTAGATGATGCGTTGAAATTTTGTTATATTATATTGTATTCTAATTTATTTAAATTAACAGGTTCACAGACCGGGTGGAAGGTTAGTCTGAGTAAGTACTTAGATTGCCCACTCGCAGCATGTGGCATTCATCGAATCCAAAGGACTCTACCTTGAACTTAGCGAAGATGAAGAGCCCCCGAGCCAATTTTCTCGGGACAATCGATAAGAATGGTGGTGATGGTGGCGGTGACGGTGGTGCTGTCAGTGATGAGGGTGTGAGTGGAAGGAACCTGGATAGCAAAGAAGAAACTGATGTAAAATCAGATGGAGAATGAGGAACTGGTGGGAACCCGGATGCTTAAGTTTCTTAAGAAGCGGGCAGTGATCGAAATGACAAGACAGACCCTAAAATAGAGAGCATGTTTGAGGAGGTGTAATGTGGTGTCACATTTGAAGTTATATGGATATTTTTTAAGTTTAATTGCTAAGATTCGTGTTATTTTGGATATTTTTTAAGTTTATGATAAATGGTTGAAACCATTTGCTTAATGCTATTTTTAGGATGAATGTCTGGACCTTATTTTGGATATGTTGAATTTTACATTTGAATGCACATGTCCTTTAGAATTTATATATATAATTTTTTCAACAATTTCCCATTGGTTTATATTGAAAATGATATGAGCGAGTATTAAAATGATGTGATCAATTTGAATGGAAAATGGTTTGAAGTGTTAGGAAATTTGAGTTTAACCTTACATACAGACCTAATTCCGAGTTTGGAATCTTCTCTTCCCTTCATATTTGGAGGTCAGAAAAGATTCCAAACTCGGAATGTTTGAGGGTGACTTTAACCAATAGTAAGGAGCCACTTTCCGAGTTTGGAAACTAAGATTCTGAATTCTTGGCCACTTTCCGGACCTAATATGGAAATGATTGAAGGGAAATAAATCCATCAATAAATATTTTCCTCGTTCGGAAATGGATCAGCCCAATTTATGAAGGGCCGGTTAATAGTTTCCAAACTCGGAAACTCTGAGGCCTATAAAAAAAAACTTCAACCATTCAATTTCAAATCCCCTCCTCAAATTTTAAAAACCTAGACTGCCATTGTGTACTCACAAGCAAAATCAGCCACAAACAACTTCATTTTGGTGCCAATGGCTAGAGGTAGAGCATCCCGAAGAGGAATTTCTAGGTCTCGGTCCACTGGCAACATATCGGAGAAAAGGTTCGTATCTCTTTTTACCCAAAAATGTTATGAAGAATTGTGTGAGAAGGGGAAACTTTTAGATTTCTATTTAATTGACTTTAAAAAGTATCTTTCAATAGGATTGGCCGAGCCTTTTAGTAAATTTAGTGAACAACATGTTGAGAGGTTGCTATCTTGCTACGAAAGACTTACTTCAACTTAACTTGTCAATTTTATGCTAATTTATGTGGAGTGGCTAACGGGGACTATGAGACTAGAGTTGAGGGCATAGACATTCCCATTAGCCAATGTTATATCAATAAATTGTTGGATTTCCCTTAAGAACACCTCAAACTCGTTTTCCTGGAAGATTTACATGGGCTGTTGGATGATTGTTACCATGGGTAGAAGTGGTCTTTAGAAAGTGACTACCCATACGTTGACTTTGTGGAATGTAGAATGAAATATTTTGGATGCGACAGTAGGGAATTGGGAAGGCCATAAACATTTGATCCAGAAGTTTTGACAATTGATCAACGCATAACTTATGAGATTATTGCTAGAACCCTCGTTCCATGTAGTGGAAACATCACCGAGCCCAACTATCCCATGCTAAATCTATTCTATTTCATTATGGAGGGTAGAAAACTAAATCCCGGGTGGTCATATTTAAGCATATGTTCTACATTGAGACCTTGAAGAAGTTGATCATGGGCCTCCCTTATGGCCATTTGATCACTCTATTTTAGAAGAGGGTCCTGGGGTTGGCTATTAGCGGTGAGGAAAAGGAGATAAAGCATTTTGTAGGTACTTACGCCTACTCCTCATAGGGTAGAAGCAGAGGCAGAGACTTCGGCCAAAGCTGAAGAAAATAAGGGAGTAATACTCCATATACTCCTAATATTCTGAGAGTTATACTCGCGGAAATAGGATCATCGAGCCAACAACCAGATTCATATATCCGAAAACTCAAATAATTGGAGGATGATAGGAATCAATATTTGATTCGATCATATGGGGAAGTAATAATTTACTTAACTCATGAAGATGAAAATTACCTTAACAATCCATGACTTCTCATGAATGCAGAAATTTTTTGCTATCCCTTCAAAGAAGGAAAAATAGAATGTACTATGAATACATTCTTACAGCAACTGATTCTGCTGATATTACTTCATTCCTGGATAACAAGCCAGGAGTGGAAAGGAACTTTTCAAAGTTCTATTTAGGAAGATAATATCTCCTTATGAATGAGGTATCAACTCATTCCAATCCACGGAATTCATAATTCCCAGGACATCCATAAAGATGGCCTTCAATTATTTCGATTATATTGATGCCTTTACCTATACATTTTATTATGAAAATAAAAAAATATACTCATACATGGTGGATTAAATTCAATCCCAAAATTTTCAAGAACAACCATAATGGCCAAAATCTTCCTGGATGGATATTTCCATGGTGGAATACCTTCGGACCTGATATTCAAATTCTTCCGAAAACTTATATGAGTTTCTATAAAGATTGGGTACAAGTGATACCATGTTTTGCTCCCAATGACCCCTCTGATTATATCGAAGGGTCTGTATCATTAATTTTCTTCATGTAGTGGGTATCCCGTGGATCTGAAAATGGATTCCAGAAGCTGGGAAAAATTCCCAAGGCATTCTTTGTCTTAAAAGGAAATTCCTTGTTAAAAGTTTGGTCCAAACTTTTGGATCGGGACAAAGAAAACCCAACTAAGAAGTATGGTTCCTAGTAGGAGGAAGATATTACTTCCCTAATTGAATCTTTAAAAAAATTTGGAGACATTAAGAAGCAAGAGGATGATACCGTCTCATTCTTCTCCAAATTGGAGAAAACTTTGAAAATGAAAAATCCTCAAATCTCCGAGGAAGATTTAATGACAGCTTATCTTGATAATGTTAATGCTAATTTTTAAAAAAAATCAAAAATAAGGTGGACGACAGTCCATATTCTGAGCCATGTACCTCCTCAATGAATGATCTTCAAGATGACAATCCCTATGAATGTCTGGCCAGAGAATCACAGTTGTTGGAGGATGAACCAACTGGAGAAGACCTATTTGACAACCTTAAAGAAGCTGTCTTACAGAAAGCCAAGTCCAAATAAGAAGCATCCCAAGGAAAACAGAAGATGTTGGAATAATCAGCTCCATCAAATGGAGTAAGTGGAATGAAGACCCCACCTCATCAATCATAGAGTGGGTGGATAGAAGCCTCCATCAATAAATGGAGCCAAGAAGAAGACCAGACACATTGGTCCCGCCATTTTCATAAAGGAAAGGTTAGCTTTAATAAAACTTCTTTAATAAAACAATTTTTTGTAATTTTTTTGTTCTTTTGTAATAATTTTTAAAGTCATTTGTCTGCTTTAATAATTGTGGAGGCTAACCCTTCACTTATAAAAGGGAAGCTCCCTCATTTGTTAGAGGAAAGCCTTGAAACCCATATACCAAGCATTATAAATTTCCCTCAGTAAATAATACTCAGTATTTTCACAGCCCCTTCTCACTGGTCACAACTTCCAGGTACTTCACCTCTATTTTATTTTCATTTTCTAAAGTTCTAATTTGATGATACGCTCATAAGCCTATGCTATCTGCAAATATTCTTACTCCTGTAATGATGCTCCTGTAAGAGAAAGGCTAATAGATTAGATTCATAAAAACGGTTTCAAAAAAGTATTGTCTAGTTGTTACTAAGATCAAATTCATAAAACGGTTTTGAAGAAATACTGTTTAGTTACACAATTGTCGTGCGGGGCCGATGTCAGCCGTTAAATCAGGGGTAGGTGTTCAAGCATTGTTTTTGGCCGTCTTAGCATTGGTCGAGATGTAACTAGATTAGTATAGAATTGAAGTAAATTAATGAATTTAAACTTAGTAGTAACTAGATTAGTATGAATTGTAAGTAAATCCATGAATTAATCTAGAGGCCGATCTCACCCCATATAGTATCAGAGCCTTGGTAGTAAAGAATTATTTTTCTGTATTTATAAATTCCAACTTTGTTTTTCAATGTGGCAGGATGAAGTGTACACAATTATCCTCCATCACTCTAGTCGTTGGAGAGAGCTTGAAGGTATCAATCCTGACAAATACTCTCTAGTGGTATTGAAATAATATTTCACGGAGGGGTTCTTTGGTGATGCCGAGGCGTGGAAAAATCTTGAAATCAAGCTGAGTTATGGTGATGACAGGGTGATGCTGCAATCGGAAGAGAACATTACAAATATGTGCTTCATCCCATCCAGGAAAGAATATCGAGGTATATTTTGATGTGGTTAACTTTCCAGAAGGTGGTTTTCGGGATGAGAGCAGCAAAACTGAAATGATGAAAAATCAGGTTATAAAAAAATTGAAGAAGTTGAAAAATGACCAATCAAAGTAGCCGTTAAAGTTGTGGCTGAGACATTAATGGAAGAAGACAGCTTGGGAGATAAATATTATGTGCATGAACCCGAGAGAGAAGGCCATTCAGACCAATACTGTGACTAATATGATCGGTACACTGAGGCAGGTTCCGACATCGATTCGGATGATGATGCTTGCAGTGACACGGCGCGTGAGTTGGAGAAATTCTCAGACATAGACTTAGAGGACAATCTCATGAAAAAAATTGCATAAACAATGAGAAGTTTGATATCAAAGACGAGGATAAAATAATACTTATCATGGGGATGAGTTTCCAGGCGCAAAAAGATTTTAAGGCCGTGTTGCTTGACTTCTCGGTACAGGAGGGCTTCGTGTTTAAACATTTGAAGAGCGAGCAGAGTAGAGTCACGGTTATGTGTGCTGATGATGATTGTGAATGAAGGCTCCATATCTCAATACTACATGAGGGCCATACTTTTAGCATTAGCACCCTGGATGGAAGACAGAAGGTGAAGCTACCCTAGAGATAGATAATGGAGAAGATTATTGAAATGCTCCAAACCGATCGGAAGGTTTCCAATGATGTGTTGATAGAACACTTGAAGAATTTTGGTGTTCAGCCAGAGCGTCACCAATTGATGAGAGCAAGGAAATTGTCAGAATTGAAGCTAACTGGTAGCCACAGTGAATCATTAAAAGCCCTCCTACAATATTGAGAAGAGGTGCAGAACAGCAACTCGGGCAGTCAAGTGATGATGCAGTACATCCCAGGATAGCTAGTGTCATATGTTAAAATGTTTTTCATTGTATTTGACGCTATGAAGAAGGGATTTCTAGCAGGATGCAAGCCATTTTTTTGGATTTGATGGTTATCACCTTAAGGGGAAGTACATGGGGTTTTGCTTAGTGCAATTCCAAATGACCTGGATGATGGGATTCACCCTCCTTCCTTTGCATATGTCGAGTCCAAATCCAAAGATAGTTTGACTTTTTCTCCAAATAGAAGGAGTTATTCCTGGGAGGATTTGCGGAAGACAAACTTTGGACTTATATGACTGATCAGAAGAAGGATGGTTATCTTATACCTTTTTTAGGAGTTTGAATTTTAAATTTTATGGTTTAGCTGGTTGAATATGTATCATAAATGTTCTAGTTTATGGTTTGTGTGCAGATTGTGCATAATGTGCTGGTTGTTGATTTGTTCATAGTTTTTTCTCACTGTTAGGAATATGTGCTTATGTAACCCTGTATGATTAATTATAGGCATATATAATCCTATATAATGTAGATATGTGCTTATATAACCCTACATAGTGTAGATATGTGCTGATATACCCTTGTATGATTTAATTATGTGCTGATATAACCCTACTTTGTGTACTTATGTATAGATATAACCCTATATGTTTGACATGTTTTTTTTATTTTACCCAAAATGACTTATGCACTATTGTTTTGTGATGTAGATCCTTGATAAGGAGATTGAAGAGATTGTGCTTCACGCCACACAGAGGAGGTGCAGTCGGCACATATATGCCAATTCCCGTAGGAAACACCCTGCTGATATTTTCAAGAAGTTGTTCTAGAGAGCTTCTATGTCATATAACAAAAGGGATTTCACAATAGTAATGGAGCAGATGAAGGAATTAAATGTGGAGGCTTATCAGTACTTGAATTCCCTTGGTGATGCTTTGTGGGCTAGATACACTTTCTCCACGGCCTTAAAGTGTGACAATGTAAATAACAACTCAGCAAAGTCCTTCAACAGTTGGATTGGAGGTTTGAGAAACTAGCCTATACTTATGTTGATGGAGGGGTTTCGAAAGAAGTTAATGGCAAGGTTGGATGAGCGTAAGAAAAAATGTGTAGACCGGGATAGTGTAATGTGTCCACGAACTTAAGAAATGCTGAAGCTCGTTTCAAAATAGTCTTGGCGAGTTACCTTCACTCCTTGCTCATTACAGGGTGATTCCCATTACATGGTAAGGCTTGATAGGCGGTCATGCGATTATGGTGTTTGGGATCACACAGTGATACCGTGTAAGCATGCGACTGCAATACTATTGCTCAAAAGAAACCCCCTCCATGAATCATGTGATCCCATGTTATCAAAAGAAACCTTTTTAAAGCTTACTCCCACATATCTAGCCCTTACTTTACAGGACGTTCTAGACACCTAGCTCGACTGCTCAGCTTGTCAACTTCCGGAATTGCATCGTCGAATTAAGAAACCAAAGACAAAGAGAACAAAAGAACATTGGGAGGGATAGGGAAGCAGCAAGAAGTGGGAGTGTAGAAAATGTAGAGAATATGGTCACAGTGTCATGTTATGTCAAGAGGGACCCACATCCAAAGAAAAAAGTTAGCACAAATTGCTAAGTCTACTGCAGCATCCCAATTATTACCACTATGAATCAATTTTTTTGGTCAAACATTATTTAGAACAATGTATCCATTTTTGGTGAAATTTATTTATTTTTCTTCATCCAGCAAGGGGTGGGGTGGAGTTCCTAGGCCACTACACAAGCCACATCACGTGGTGCAATGAAGAGAGGGATAACAGTGGCCAGGGAGGTTACTTATCAACCTCCAAAGAGGATCAAGGCTATGAAGGGTCCAAATTCAAAGGAGTCAGCAAAGCGATGGATAGCAGGTGCAAATTCATGTACGAGGCCCCACCCAGACCAAGAAGTCAAAGATAGGTAGAATGCCCCAAAATTTCTTGAAATAAATATTTACTGAGAACATATTATATTTTCACATTGTATAAGACGCGAAGAATATCTATTGATTAAAGGAAAAGGTTGTTGATGATACAGAGCAGCATGATCCTAACATTACTTTGGATTATACTCAGGTGCTTTTACTTCATCAATTTCCTTACTTTGATTTTCAGACTATGCTTTGAATGATGGTTGTGCTTTGATTTCTGCTCATTATGTGATTGGCCCTAACTTTATTTTCGTCTAAAAGTTTCAAGAAGGTGGTGAACACGAGTGTCAGATTCATAAACATAATGAGGCAATTGATACGGAGATGCAATTACCACCTCATGTTTTGAATGACGAAGATGTAAATTACCACATTCTTTATCACTAACTAACTCTCAACTTTTGGCTTCTTTATAGGTTCACATTCATATTTTCTAATGACATTTTTGTATTACAGGTTGTGCAGGAAACCATGGAAATGATTGCAACCATTCAACAATTGGAGAATGAAATTGTAGAACCACAGCCAAACCAACAATGAAGAAGAAGACAAGGAGAAATAAGCAAATAGCGAGGCGTAATTTTCAAGTGGCAGATCCAACTATCTAGGTAAGAAATCATAAAACATGACATTAAATCATTTTAAATTTGATAAATTACTATTTTAAATTAAAACCGTACAACCTCAGTTTGAGGGTAACGATGAGGGTGAGAGGTTGATGCTTCAAACACTAGATGTTGTGGAAAAGAAGCACAACATCCAAGAAAGGGCTACTACATCAAATGTCCATGATAGGAAGGGTGCTCTAGTACAAGTCATCATCGAAGAGCCACCTTAGAGGGTGGACCTGGTTGTCACAAATGAACCAGATGTGATGGTATAACAAGATGTTGTAGTTCCGGCGCAAGTAGTTATGGAGGAAACGGTAGAGGATCAGCCTTTGGTAGAGAAGTATGTTGCTGCCAAGCAGGCGGTCGTTGAACCAAACAATGACGACCAACAATCATACTCGGTCCAGGATCCAATAACTGGTGACCATGTCGTGCTGAATGAGAACACCGGAGAAATTGAAGGTCAAAAGCAAGGTGATAAAACTATCGCACATCTACCACGCCAGTATTTTTCCTAGGTATTAACATTTTCCAAATACTATTTCGTTTTCACCACTTAATCGTGAAACCTATGTATAATGCCAAAATTAATTTCCTGACTTTGTACCATGCCTAGGATCTTAGTATGGCAATTGGAGATTTAGGACCAGTCGTAGTACACATAATACTTGGGAACACTGCGCTCGAAAGCCTCAACTATCTGAACCCAGCAGACTCGCAAGTAATATGATTATGTTGTACTATTTATTTATTAACATTCCCTTGCATCATACAATTATGTTGGATTATGTTGGATTCGGGCTACATGGTACAAATATGTTGGATTATATTGGATTTGAAATGATTATGTTGGATTCTGGTTGTAATTCGTACAACTAATTATTAGCATTCCCCCGCATCGTCTATTTTTTGCAGCTATATGGGCTCGCACCACCCAGAGAGAACCCTGTATTTGGTACTAAAGTGGAGGCGATAACCAAAAAATGTGAGGAATGACTTTTCTGTTCAGTGAGAGGGCTACGAGGTTGCTTGGCCCAACTCTACCTCCATCGGTGAATACGTTGCTCACATCACATGTCTCCAGTTTTAGCACACAACCAACTACTCCATCCACACTCAATCATGAGAAGGAAAGAGGAAGTCCAAGAAGAAGTGTGTCACAACCACCACCAACTGACCACACTTGATATCAGTCATGAACACCTTTTGTGTGTAATTTATGTCATCAAACTTGAGGAAATTAATGTTTCTTTTGTGGACTTTGCATTAGTTAGAACTATTGCCCTGTACCAGTACAATTGGTATAGGTCACCTTCTAGCTTTTGTAATTCCAATCTTTCCTTTCTATTTCACGACCTTCGATGCCTTCAGCACACGTTTACAAGAACTGTGTTGCACACTATGTGTTTCGTGTGGTCCATTTCCATTGTAACACATTTGAACCTATATTAATGTAGTGATGTTTCCTGTTCGAAATGTCTTTCGAATTATGTACTCAAGAGATGTTTGTAATAATTGAATATGTTTGGATCAATTTTTAAAGTGAAATTTAAACAACCTGACTATAACTAGGGTTGTATCACAACTTCGTAAGTTGTATTTGGACCTCAGCAAATTACGTAAGGTTATAACATGACTTGTTCCATAAAAGAAGGGTTATATATAATTTTAATTAAAAAAATAGTGTTATATCTGCACTTTCCTAAATTAGTTGGGGTTATATATACATTTTAGTTATTTATTTAGGGTTATATCAGTACTTAAATCTATCTCTCAATTAGAATATGTAACTACTTACAACTACTACCAACGACCGAATTCTAATGTGAGCTAATGGGATCAAATAACACTACCACCCATCAAAATAGAGACAAACAATCGACATATCTACACCCAGTCAAAATATAGATACATTTAAAGGAATACACACCAAAATACTAGATGGTGGAACATGTACACCCAGAACTAAAAACTAATTGAAAGCACTAACGTTCACTTTCTAAGCAACCCCAACAAAAACTGGAGCAATACCAAATTTGATACCATCAACGCCCTCAGAACAAATGCACAATTTCAACCATTTTTTGGTGCAATAAAACCTTCAGCTGGCACAACCATACCTTCTTCGACCTTAGCAGGAATAGCAGTATTGCGTCGAGGAACTCTACTATTAAATTCTTGATGCGGCATTGAAATTCCTGCACTAACTCTACCCGAGTCAAAATCATTGAGCACAACCCAATCCCATAATCCATGTCCACGAAGGCATCGATAATACAATCTCCCTGAATTGCTGGCTGATCGTGACACACAAACAATCGTTCCCTTCTGACAAACATGACATACAGATTCTTCATAGTGCACACGATTCAGAGTACAGCTTGATGAATCCATTCTAATCCCTCTTCAAGAATCAAAACAGGAAACTCCTTAAAACACTTCCACACTCTAAGCAACAACAATAAACCCATCTATTTCACATAATCGATGGCAAGTCAATTTCTCCAAAAGAAAATTATAGGGTTTAGGTGGGTTACCTAGAGCAGCGGACGAAGGATTTGAATCTCTGGGAAGGGAGGACTTAACCTTAGACATTAATTTCATGCAAAAATTATGGGGTAAGAACAGGGAAGGAATCGTGGCGGCAGGATGGAGGCAGAACACGACGGCAGACTGGAGAGAGATGGCAGACATGAGGAAAAAACAAACGGGTAGAATATTTGAAAACAATAGAGAGTAAATAAAATATTATGCAGGGCCCACAGTCATGAGGGCAAAACAGACAATCATATTTTATCTTTCAAGTCAGAGGGTATTTTGGTCTTTACAAGTAGGTCAACTGCCGGAAAAGGTGAGACAATGCCAGAATTGCTGTCAAAGGGTTATATTTGCACTTTCATTCAATATTCAGGGTTATATTTTCACTAAAAATTATCTCAGAGTTATATCTGCACTTTCTCAATTGTATATGGTTATATTTGTACATTTCCCAAAATAAAAAGATGAAAAGAAAATAACCTAGGGAGAAGTAAGATTTTTTTTCTCTCTAGCCACCTACTAAGATATAAAAATGAGCACAAACTTCAACCATAGTAAAAAAGTTCCATATGTATATTAGTAGGGAATTGGGTCTAAAATTTGTCCCAAAATTGGCCCAAAACCCTAGAAGGTGCCACTGGCGCGTGGGGTGCCTCGTGACACGACCCATGCCGACCAAGGGGGCTCGTGCGGGTACAGGTGACGGTTGTGCTAGAATGGTGTGCCGACTCTAGCACATATCATGCAGGTGTGTCCTAGCATGTCCCGTGTCATCCGGCTCAGGCAGCCGGCCGGGTCTTCATTTTGCTCCTTCTGATCTGTGCCATATGTCGTTTGGCACACCCCGTCGGCTGGAACCTGGTTTTTCTTAGTACCTCAACACGCTCCGCATAATTTTCCATGCCTTGTGGGCTAGTGTTTCCCATACCAAGTGATACAGGCTATGCCAAGCCCCCTTACATGGGATGTGACTCTCTGTGGGAGTCATGCTATCTTTTGGTTCGTGTCGGGCTTGTGCGGTATGATCCAGCCCTGGCTAGTTTGCTTGGCTAAATTCTTTGCTCCACTACGGGTGAACCGTTGGTCCAATTTGGGAGTTCTTATAGTCAATTTTGTAGCTCTCAAGAATATAAATCTGATGGTGACACTCTCAAGTGTTGATTCTTCTCTTATGTTTCCCAGAACTGCATGCAACCTCGAACAATGATCCCTCTGCTTCTCTTTTGACGTTCTTGAACTTTAAATTTGCCTTTCTTGGTCCCAATTCCATATACTACCATGACTTGGAGTCCATGGCCTTCAATATACTACCATCCTTGTGAATGGCCTTAAAATATGCACTACCACCCTAGAGGATGGCCTTCTATAAAACAAAATGAAAAAGCACTCACGAGCAACCTACTAATGAGATCAAAGAGGAAGGACTAGACGCCCGTGAGTGCAAAGAGTTCATTAGTTTCAATTAAATCTATTAAATGCAATATTTAGTTAAGAAAACCTATAATGGCCATCTAAACCCTTTGTCGTGCAAACTTAACTAAAACTAGCAATGAACCAAACAAAAGACGATAATAAATGTGTTAAATGTATCGGCCAACGCATGTATAATGGTGCACATAATTTATATTTCATAATTTTTGGAATAATTTGTGATGAGCTATAGCTGTATCCTGAATAGTGGTCTGTTTTAAATTAATCTGTTCCAGCCTGTGTTATAGAGATTATTTTAAGAGGTAGTGGTGTATGGAATTTTAACTGTAAAATGTCAAACAAAATCTATAGAATTCTAGTTTTAAGGATTTAACATTTGTAATTTTTGGGATGATGTGTAGAGATTTTTGGCATTTTTTGTGAGTACTAGTTAGCAGTGAATCCTTCAATTTCATATCAGTTTTACAGTTTCCTTGTGTTATGTAGAACTTGAAATAAATTTTAATTAGTTCATGATATATCATATTTGCAGGTTTCACCTAGAATTATAGTCCTTAAGTTGCAAGAAAGGTGAGGGTTTCTACCTTCCCTTCACCCCCCCCCCCCCCCCAAATTAATAAAACCGTTTTGAAACCAAAATTTTTCTAAACCTTTTCAAGAAAACATTTTAAAAACCAAAAGCTATTTTACAGTCATTTAAAAAATTATTCGTGATGTTTCAAAATCAGTTTTTAAGTCATTTTTTCTAATTATATTACCAAATTCCGTTATTTCAAATAAATTACTTGACCTGGTTTTCTGCATTGCATATTCATATCTTGATCTTGATCTTAATCGAGTACTTTTTAACTATGGGTGTACCTTATTGCCCATAGCTTGAATTGTGCTTAATTGTATAACTGTTACTATGGGTGTACTTTATTGCCTGACTTACTTTGATTGTTTACCTGTTACTATTGGTGTACTTTATTGCTAATAACCTGATTTGCTTTTTACTGTTTACCTGTTACTATGGGTGTATTTTACCGCCCATAGCATGAACTGTATTACTATACTACCTTTCTGGGATCCCAAACCCCTACTGAATAACAAAAATCATACGAGGTCGGTATAGGGCCTAATTGCTTTGTTAGGCTTCTTTAGGTTTCGTCGGCTATCTCGAGAAATACCCTCATGTGACTAGTAACATTGGTCTACCTATTGGACATTGGAATGTTTGGCATAGCATGGAGTGATTATCAAAACCCTGATATGTGGCTATGAGTAGAACACCCCCAATAACCTCCCTCATGACCTGTATCCTTTTCATGTGATGTCATTATCGTGCTAAGTGATATACTACCTAATATTGTTTCTTGATAAATGATTTTTATGTGATATTACTTGTGACTGATCATGCATGGAATGCTTTCCCACTTACCATTTCAAGTGGATAAAATTATTTTCTTAAAACTGCATGCGTGTATAGCATCCTAATTGCATCACGAAAAATGATTGCACACTTGGAACCCGCACGGGTGAAAGCTCACCCCCACTAATTTTAAAATATTTTTTGGTTAAAGTGCTAGATAAGGTACGAGCATGAAAAATTCTGAGTAGATGAAGCTTGCGGCCCTATATCCTTAGTTTCATTTATTTCGTTTGAAGACATGTTTTTGGATTATGCAATTAGCACTTATCGTTTAAAATTTCTCACTTCCGCTGTAGACTAGAATAATTGTTAAGAGTTTATCATTCTAATAAATGTCCCCTGCAATTTTGGGCAGGGGCATTACAAAACCAACTACAACAGTGTCAAAGATTCTACATATCCAACAAAAATGATTTTTAAAAGGTAGTGGAAATGATGGTTGAATCGAATGAGAAGTTTCACACTCAACTCTATGAACAAATAAAATTTGGATACCAAGGTCTTCTTAAGTGTAAAAAATATAGAGGCTAGGGTTCACAATCTAGCCTTGTCGGTTCGCCGGTTAGAGGACGAGGTAAAAGGAAAGCCCATCTACTATTGGAGGAAGGTTAAAAACTGCATGCGAGTTCTATAACCGTGAGAACAAAAATGGAAGCAAAGGAAAGCCATAATATTGATGGATCACAAGTAAGAATGGAAGGAAGATTCCCCAGACTGGTCGAATAACGGCATGGAAACGTTAAGATAAGTAATCAAGGGGCAAGTACTTCCAATATTGGAGAAAAAATGGAGAAAAACACTCAACCATCACCATTTTTAGATGCATTAGGAGATAGAAACCAGACTCCAACAACAAGAAGTTCCTTGAAATCTTCTGACGTTGCGAGGTAAATATTCCTCATTTTGAAGCCATTGATCAAGTGCCTAAATATGCTAAATTCTTGAAAACATTGTGCACACCAAAGCATGATTCTAGATTTAAAGTGGTAGAACAAGTGAGTAACATGTGTCATCCATTTTCCAAAAAGGACCTCCTCCAAAATGTGGTGACTTGAGCATGTTTACAATTTTGTGAATCACTGGAAACACCATGTTTAGAGATTACATCCTAGACCCAGGAGTCTACAATAACGTCATTCAATTCATATAATATAAGACTCTATACCTTGGAAAATTGCATGATACTGAGGTAGTGATTCAATTGGCTGACCAATATAACACATGTCCAAGGGGTATTATTGAAGATGTGTTAGTCAAAGTAAATGAATTAACTTTCCTGGCATATTTTTATGTTCTAGACTTAGAGAATGATAAAAAGGCCATCCTTATTTTACTAGGAAGGTTTTCTTTTAAGACGTCGAGGAATCAAATAAATGTGCATATATAGTGACCAACTGACCATAGATTGCAATGGATAAATTGTGGAATTCAACATATATGATAGGATGATATTCCCAATTGCTGATCATTCTTTGCATGCTATTGATATTGTAGATGAGATCGTGCAACATGTATTTGATGCCAATGTGATAGTATAATTTAAGTATAATTTTGAATGTGATGATATGTATCTTAACCCTTTAAATGCTAGCATAGTTGAGACTATAGAGGATTTTGAAACCCTCGGAGAGATCCCTTTTGAGCCCCCCCCCCCCCCCTCCCAGGGAAACCCTAGTAGCACCAAAAGATTTGAAGACTTCACCACCCCTTGTGAAAACACCGGTGGTAGAGCTAAAACCACTACTTGACCAATATTAGTAAGCATTCCTTGGTGGAGAGGGGGGAAACATTTTCGGTCATTGTATCAAGAAACCTCACTAAAGATCAAGAGGTTAGGTTGATTGAGGTACTAAAAAAGCACAAGGAAGTGATAGGGTTGACCATTTCCCATATCAAAGGCATTATTATATCTACTCGCATGCATCACATTCTATACGAGTGAGGGGAAAATTGGTTTGACAACCTCAAAGGCAATTAAACCTAACTGTGATAGATGTACTGAAGGTAGAAGTCCTAAAGCCACTTCAAGCCGGTATGATATATCTCATATCTGATATCCAATGGGCTAGCCCCCTCAAGATGTCTCTAAAAAGAGTGGCGTGATGGTGGTGGAGAACAAGGAGGGTGATTTGGTTCCAACTCGTATTTAAAACGGATGGAGAATTTGCATAGATTAGTACAATTTGATGGTTCTTATGTTCAATGGTAAGGTTTAGTCATAAATAGCTTCAAGCCATATACAATTGATGATATTTATGGTAGGGTCACACACAAAGTATGAAATTGGATAGAAATAAATAACTATTGAGCTAGGAGCCATGATGAGGCATCAAATACATGTACTATCCAAAGAATTTAACATCCTTTTCATTTTATTTAAGTTGGTAGATTTCTAAATTTAGGTAGGTTTACACATAAGGGGTTAAAATGACTGTTTTCGGTTGTCGTATCTAAATCCTTCAATTTGTAGCCTACTGTAGGTCTAATGGATTTGCTTCTTACGAGCATCTAGATCCTTTTTTGTGAGTTTCTATTATAGATAACTTGTAAGAACTTTAGACTGCTTTTAGAAGGCCATTCGAATGGATGGTAGTATATCTTAGAAGGCTATTCAAATGGATGGTAGTATATCTTTGAAGGTCATTCCAAGGCTGGTAGAAGATCGAAAGCCACAAGTCAAAACGTGGCAGTAGATAGTTGCGGTTAAGAAAGGAGCAAGTTTCAAAATTTCAAAAAATGACACAGGCTATGTAACTTAGCATGGCCCGTGCACTATCTCGTGCTGATGTAACAAGGTCACGGATGAGGCCTATGCAAACCACCACTGCCCGTGGTTAGGAAAATAAAGAAAACACAAGGCTAGATGATGGGTCATGCACTTTTACACGATCCGTGCCATCAGAAGCCACGGTAGGAAGCTTCATACGATGGTGCCATCAGAAAGGATCAAAATTCCCCTCTAGCCCAAGCCCCGTTCCGGTCAATATGCGCAATGTTGCACGAGGCATGCCAGCGTGGCTGCTAGGGTTTTCTCCCCATTTTGGGCCTTCTAAGGTCCAAAAATCATCTACTATATTTACTAGCCTAAGTCTTCTCAGGTTTAACTAGTAGGAAGTTTGGTTATAATTGTAGTTCTATTGTATTATGTAGGAAGAGTTGAGGCTCTCTCTTCTCTTCATTTATTTCTCTAGTTTCCGGTCTTGTGGCATTAAATCTAATGATTTATTTGGATTTTATGTCTCTGGAGTAGTTATTATCTTGGGGTTGTATTTGCATTCATGACTTGATTATGATTTTTTGAGATTTTAGATTACCCCATTTTCTATGTCCTATGAATATTTGTGTATGATTTTCATTTTCGATTCATGTATGATTTATACCATGTTATGCCTTATAATGCAGCCATAATTCCATACATAGTAGAATATCGTGCTAGACTATTTAATGCTATCTTGAGAGTTTTAGAATAACAACCTTGTAGGCTCGAGATACCAGGAGATGATTGCATTCATGTTTCCAGAAACAGTGCCAACCCCAAAAAAACGTTAACTCTCTTTGGCTAGTTGTGTGAGTAATTGCACGTTAGGAGTGGTGGATCGGGTTTTTGGTTTTAAAAATCCTAACGAGGGAAAACCATTGGGTTAGCGCGATTGATAGGCATTGTAGTTTGTAGCGATTAGGGTTATATCAACCCTAGAGTCATCACAAGATGCCAATTTCTTTGCTCTTTAGGCATAGGGCGAGTGTCCATATTTGAGTGCTCAGGACATAGTTTCCTTACTCTCGAATCCAATGGTTTCTACCTACGCAAGGAAGAGTGGAGGCTCTCTCTTATCTTTATTTATTTCTCAAGTTCTGGTCTTATGGCACTTAATATAATGATTTATTTGGATTTTATGTCTCTAGAGTAGTTATTATCTTGGGGTAGTATTTCCATTAATGACTTGATTATGATTTTTTGAGATTTTAGATTACCTTATTTTCTATGTCCTATGAATATTTGTGTTTAATTTGTATTTTCCATTCATGTATGATTTATAACATGATGTCATAAGATGCCAATTTATTTGCCTCTTTAGGCCTAGGGTTGGTGTCCAAAGTGGAGTGCTCGGGACGTAGTTTCCTTACTCTCGGCTTAAATTCTTTTAGCAAGGGTACGTTAACATCAGGAGTGAGATGACGGGGATGAATGCAGTATCAAAATAACAAAGTCCATTCCTAATGACCGAGATGGTGATATAGCTTTAAAGGGAGTCGAACCTTTGTGTGACAAACATTTGGAATTCTTGGCCATTTCTTGATTATGTGAAATAGGAGTGAGAAAAGGTTTATATGGTTATATGTGATAGAATCTAGAATCAAATACATCAATCGGTCATGTTGCACAAATACCCCTATGACTAGTTAATCATAGTTAAATCTCGTTGCTTGTATGATTAGTAGTTTGTTAGAGACAAGCCCCCGCCCCATTTATCTATTTAAAGAATTAGCTATTTCTGACACACGAAAGGGGTGGCGCCCAATCGTGGGTTGTGTCAAATTAACTTTTGAATTCTAATATCTCTGTGAACGATTCCAGACTTGCCACTAGCTACCTTATAGTAGTTAGCAGTGAGTATGGGTGAAACATTACAAATTTCTATCTTTTTTATCGGAAAAATGAGCTTTATTAATCAAAACATCAACCAGAACTTATTTTAGGCCATCACTCCTTGCCTTTTACATTCAATAATTGCTAAACAAAATTAACTACAAGGTTGTTAAACATTTTTCCTCCAGTTACATTCAGCTTTGATCTTTTCAAGTAGCAACTCCATCCCTTGGTTTTTTCCTTGAATTATTCTCTGGGTTCTTTCAATCCATATTTGGTATAGGGTGGTGGAATATGTCTACAGTTTTCTCTATTTCCTCCTTAACATAAGCTGGTTAAGTTTCCTTTTCAGTTCCCTCATATTGCAAGTTGTCCCCAACTGCAGCTGCTTCATTATGGCATTTGTGAATGGGCATTTAATAAATAGGTGGTCAACATCCTCCCCCTCTAAGTGACAGAAGGAACACAAATCTCCTCCAGGTTTGACTTTGAACCTTACCAGCATATCCACAATGGTTAACCTGCCTTTGAAGAGCATCCACAGGAAGTACCTATGCATAGGTTGTATCTGGGAGTACCACAACAGTCTTGCCATGTAGTCCTTCTGTGCTCCACCTTTCTGAATGTTATAAGCTCTTCTGATGCTGAATCCTCCATTTCCTTTCACACACTCATCAAGCTGACTAGCCATTTACAGTTTCAACTTTGTGATTGTTTTCCAGCCCCAGCTATGTGAATCTGAACCCTTATAATCTTTGAAGGACTTGCCCTTGATGTAGTAGGCATGCACCCATGGAACCCAGAGTATATCCTTTTTGAAGTAGACATCCTAAAATAAGCCTACACATAGCGGCCTTGTTCCATAGAGATGGATCCCTCAATCCCCATCCTCCAACTGCATTTGATCTGCACATTGTATCCCATGCTACTGCAGTAAAGCCTCTTTCTCCCTGTTCCCTCCCCCAGATGAAGTTCCTGCACAGCTCTACTATTTCTTTGTGAATGCTTTCAGGGAGTTTAAAAACACTAGTCCAGTAACCTGTGATGCTCAGGAGGACTATGTTAACTAGTTGTACTCTCCCAGCATAGGACGAATTTCTGGAATCCCACCTTTTTAGTCTCCCAGTGATCTTCTCCAATAGAATGTTGCAGGTTGCTGCCTTCCATTGGATTGAGTTCAGTGGCAGGCCCAAATATTGCAAAGGGAACTTTCCTTTTGCAATCTGCAGTACATCTAGTAACAAGCCTTTGTCTTCCTCATTCATTTTGGAGAAGAAAATCTGAGATTCCCCCTCATTGACAGCCAGTCCAGTGGTTTTCTGGAAATCCAACAATGCATTTTTCACTCCCTGCAGTGATTTGGTGTCAACAGCAGTAAAGATGAGCTGGTCATCAGCAAAGAGTAAGCTGTGAACTCCCACTTTCTGGCATCTCTGATGGAAACCAATGTTTTTTGCCTTAAACTGATGATCTAGTATCCTTGTTCGATACTCCATGCTGAGGACAAAAATCAAAGGGGAGAGGGGATCTCCCTGCTTTACTCCTTTTCCCATCAAAAGGTCGAGATAGGGTTCCATTGATTGAGAGGCTGAAGGAGGAAGTAGTGACACAGCCTTTAATCCATTCTAGGAATAGTCCAGGCATTTTCAGTATTTTCAGCCATTAGAACAGAAATTCCCAGTTAAGGCTGTCAACTTTAATAAGGCAGCTTGGCTTCAAGTCTCCATGGATGTACTTGTGGATCAGCTCTTGGGTTAGCAATATGTTGTGAACTATATTCCTGCCCTTCACAAATGCAGACTGGTTATTTGATACCAATGTAGGCATCACAATCCCCAGTCTGGTACATAAGATCATTGTCACAATCTTGTATATGATTGAACAGTAAGAAATAGGCCTATAATCAGAAGGTTCATGTGGCTGTGGTTTTTTTGGAATCAAACTAATCACTGCTTTACTGAAGTGAGTAGGGGGTTTGTTACCTTTGAAGTAGCCTTAAATTGCTTGAGTTACTCCTTCACCAATAATGCCCCAAGATTGTTTGAAGAAGTGGCTGGAATAGCCATCATGGCCTGGACTTTTGCTGGATTTAATACTCCTCAGAGCCTGGATTACCTCCTGATCTGAGACTGGCTTGATCATTTAGGCTTGCTGCTATATTGATAAAACTGATCCCCCCTTAACCATCTCTGTATTGATCTTTGTGTCAGGCATGGTTTCATGTCCCATTAGGCTCTGGAAGAAATTTACCAGGTGATCCTCAATCATCTCCCTTCCCTGAACCAGCCTATCACCAATTGTCAAGGTAACAATATGGTTAGAGTATGGCCTGGTCTTCAGCACTGCATAAAACAAGCTTGTAGGTCTATCTCCTTCCTTTAACCACCTCACTTTTGCCCTTTGCTTCAGGAATCTATACTCAGCCTCTGCCAATCTAATAGTCTCCTTCCTGCTGTCTGCCTCATCTGTGTGCTTTTGCAGTGATCTAGGATCATTTGCTAGCTCCATGTGATCTTTCTCCCACATCTCTTTTGCAATTACAGCCCTTTTCTAAATACCTGAGAGCTCATCTTTGTTCAGCTTCCTCAGGGGGGATTCCAGCATTTCAGCCTCTGAAATAGTTGTGTTAGATTTGTTATCTTTTCCATTTCCCATACAGCCTTCACAGTTGCCTCGAACTTTGGGGATAAAGTCCACATATTGAAGAATTTAAAAGGCTTTGATTTCCTCTCTTGGAGCTTTTGTAGTTCCAGAACTAAAGGCAGGTGGTCCGAGGTGCCATTTATCACAACCTGGCATATTGAGTCTGTCAGTTGATCCAGACATGCCCCATTTACTAGGGCCCTATCTATTTTGCTATAGATTCTACCATCCTCCTTCCTCCTGTTAGACCATGTGTACTGAGGGCCTATTGTTTTGATTTCATATAACTGCTGTTGGAAAACCACTGATTGGAGATCATCTAGTTCATGTTGTTGAATTGGACTTCCTCCAATCCTATCCTAAAAACCCAGGGGGTAAATGAAATCCCTCATTACCAGCCAAGGTTTGTCATCATGTACCACCTTCTTCATAAAGCTCCATAAGTTTCTCCTATCCTTTGGTTGGCTATTGCCATAAACCATAGTAATGTAGCAGACCAGATTCATTCCTTTTACAAGAACCTCCATGTCAATCCATTGGTCCCTTTTGCCCAAAATATTCACATTAAAGTAATCACCTCTCCATGCCACCCATATTCTGCCATTGTCTATGATTGAGCTATTTGTTTACAAACTCCAGTTTAGCCCAATGTTTCCACACACCTTTTTTCATTTTTCATTTTCTCTTTTGACTTTTGTTTCAAAGAATCCTAGAAAGCCAACTTGGTTGGATAGACAAAACTCTCTAAACTGTTTCTGCTTCACGCCACTATTTACCCCTCTCAGATTCCAAGCTAATATGTTACTTATCATACGGGGATCAGACAGGATATTAAATAGGTTACCTCCACTTATTCCCCTGCTACTACACTCTGCCTGATAAGGATCTGAGTTGGCAGCTCTGAAGCTCTATAGGAGATCATATGGTTCTTCATGGTTATCCCTGTGCAATGTTGCTCTTCTTCTGCTAACAATTTTGAAATCCTCCTCCCCTTGTTTTTTCTCCATCTGACCCTGGCTACTCTGGACTTTGGCATCCATTCACAGACAATGTCCTGACTTTGGATCACCTCATTTTCATCCAGATAAGGCAGTTTCTCTGGTATTTTTTTCCCAGTTCAACCTCTACCAGAACTCTGGCATAATCCAGTATTTCCACCTCCCTAGTTGCTCTGTCCAGCTTAAGGGGCACTCCTATTGGGTTCAGTATTGTACTTAGAATCTTTGGTTTCCAGTAAACCAAATCAAGTTTTGGGAGCTGCAACCATACAGTCACTATTTTAGGGATAGCTAGGTCAAGGTTCTATGTCCATTTTTAGATGATAACCGGTTTGTTGTCAAACAAAATGACCCCCTTTTCTAGAACTTGATCTGCCTGTGTATTTAGTACAAATTTCACCAGAAAAATCCTCGGTTTTGCGAGGCAGACTTTCACTATGGTATGTTGTTTCCATATCCTCCTAAAGAAGTCATTCATCACAGACAATGGAGGGAGAGCCCCCAATATTTTATACACTACTGTTGAATCCCAGCCCTTTATGCTATCTGCCACATCTTCTTTATATATTTTTCCCATTACCAGTCCATCAATCTCAATTGGGGTGTAGAATCTTACCTCATCTTGCTCCTTCTCCTCGAAGAGGCCAGTGCATTGCATCTCCTCATCTTTCCTCTCCCCCAATGAATTTTTATGGTCGGTTTCTCCTCTGGGCCTGACTCTGATGTGCCCTCTATTTCCCTCCCTTTTGAGTGGCTTGACTGGCTCAGTTTTCGAGGTGTCACCATCCCCAAACCTGCATCTTCATCATTACCAGCTGCAATCAAGGGTCCAATTGAGTCTTGGTCCTCCAGATCTTCTAGTACAGTTTCCATTCCCTTGACATGAGTCTTTTGCTTAGCTACTGAAAAATCATGTAATTGAATTGTACTCGGGAAACTTTGGGTTCCGTAAATGATTCTCTTGGCTTGCACTTTCTTCTTTCCACACGATTTACCCATTTCTGGAGGCAGATTGCTAGAAGTAATCACCAAATCCAATGGAAAAGAAAGTGGAAGAAGAGAAACACGTAGTCATGGTGTAATCGCCCACAGATCAATCGATCAATCAATGAGTGACTTATCAACAAATTTCTATCTTTGACACTTAGCATCCACGGGGTTAATTTTTCTCGAGATAACAACGACGTGGGGTTCCGGTTAAATTTTGGCAGCACTACTGGGGATATTAGTTCTAATTTAATTGTTAGCTTACATAACTAGTTAAAAATGATAGTTTATTTATTTGTTTGTTTGTTTCTTTAGTTTTATTGGTTGTTATGTAGATCTCTTTGATAGATTTTCTTTTTTTCTCCAAACTTGTGTGCCAGTGTTTTTTTGTGGACCAGTATTGTATTATTCCTAGTTTATGGTACATAACTGTACCACTAACCAAGGATCCTCACACTACTCACCGGAAAAAAAGGTAGACGATTAAGTAGGAAGAGAAAGGTTAGTGAGGTAGTTCCACAAGGGCTTACAGTAGAGTTAGAAACTGAGAGAGAGATCATGGCAGAAGATAATAGGACTTTAAGGGAGTTGATAACTCCTAACTTAGAGAATCTCCCCCCCCCCACTATTATCTTCCCGCCGCTTCCATAGAATGTGACATGAGAGTTAAATAGTTGTATGATTCAGTGCCTTCCGACATTCCATAAGATGGCCGCGGAGGACCCCAAATAGAATTTGTTCGAGTTTCACTGGGTCTACACAAATATGAAACCATCGGGAGTCTCGGAGGAAGACTACAACCTACGATTCTTTCCGTTCTCATTTTGAGATGCAGTAAACGACATGTTGTATTACCTCCCACTAGGATGTATAACGTATTTGATGGACATTAAGCTTCAGTTTTTAAAGAAGTACTTTCCCACTTCCAAGTTTTATGGGTTGAAGAAACAGCTGTCAAACATGTCACAACTTCCCAATGGGTCCCTATATAAGTATTGGGAATGCTTCAAGTGGTAGTTAACAAGCTTCCGTACAATCGATTCGGAGAGGGGGATCTAGTTTACTATTTCTTTGAGGGTCTTTTTAATGATGATATGCGGATGGTGAATGCCACGTACAATGCATCAATCGCCAACAAGATCCCAAAATATGCTATGGCCCTATTTTTGAAGGAATGGCGAATGGGACACACCAATTTGGAACCCTGTCGAAGACCAAGACATTAGAGGAACCCACTCAATCCCTAAGTTAGAAGATAAATTCCAAGCTCTTGCTTCTATGATGAAGGAGTTTGTGAATAGGAGAGCTTATCAGGTGAATATTTGTGCCATTTGAAGCTTGGATCATCCAACGGATATATGTCCACAAGTAGTAGAAGAATTTGAGGAGGTAAAGGGTACAATGAAGGAAACCGGCAGTTTGGTAGGGGGCAACAATAATGACTCTGTGAGAACCAAGGAGGAAACAACTGCCAAGACTCCTATGCCAAATCCTTAAACCCTTGGTACCATGATCACCCTAACATTTATTGGTGCAACGACCGACAAGAGAAAGGAAATGCATTTAGGGGTGGGAGGACATGGTTACAACCGAGGAGGTGCTCCACCGCAACCTAACTCGAGAGGTGAGGGACCTTTCAAAAAATGCGGGGCAGAGAGGGATGAGTTTTGGAAGTCATTGTTCAAGTGAAAAGGAATAATGAGCTATTTTTTCAGAGCATACAAGATATTGAGGAGGTGGGCACGAGGGAATTTTCAAGCATAAAGAATGTAGAAGTTCAAGTGGGGAAATTGGCCACCTCAGTTAGCTAACTCAAAGCAAGGGATTCCAAAAAAATTACCTTCCCAACTCAAAATCAATCTGAGGAATTTGAGTGCTTTGAAGTTTAGGAGTGGGAAGGAATTGAAAAGGGCTGAGAAGGATAAATTGAAAGAAGATGATAAGTTGGTGGAGAAAGCCAAGTTTACACTTGAAAAAAAGAGAAATACTCGTTGAGTAGGAGCCTGAGCAAGAGCCCTCTACTACTAAGGTGAAGGAAATCAATCCTTAACCTCATTTCTGAACGCTTTGAGGGGAAAGGAAAAAGTGGCATCTAACGAGGAGCAAATTCGACAAGTCTTCAAGAGCTGTGAGATTAGTGTCTCACTTTTGGATGTAATTGATCAAATCCCAACTTATGCTAAAAAAATTTAATGCATGTACTAAGAAGAGGCGTAAACCTATAAAAATGTAAGGAAAGTGAAAATAGGGGGGAATTTCCACATTAGCTCATAGAAGCCTACCTAAACAATAAGATTATCCCGATATGTTTTCCATACCCATCTATTTAGATGGTAAGCTAGTCAAGGATGCCATGATTGATCTAGGAGCCTCTGTAAATGTCATTTCCTATAGCTTATATGAAACACTTTATTTGGAAGAGCGCCGATCACTCTGAAGCTAGTCCTAAGGGTCTAGTTAAGGATGTGATTGGTAAGGTTGGCAAGCTGGTTTTTCCAGTGGATTTATATGTCCTTGAGATGTTGCACGATGGAGGTACACCCCCAATCTTGTTGAGGAGACCATTTATAAAGACATCAAGGACCAAAATAAATGTCCACTTAGAAACCTTGACCCTAGAAGATGACATAGATAGAGTTCGCTTTCAAATATACAAATTAATCCTAGATCATCTAAAATTTTGCTTCCATGCATTGGAAGTTTAACTAGTTTGAAGAGTTTTACATGAATAATGATGTTGAGAGTCTTTGCATAATTGATGAGGGAATACATGTTAAGAGCTTTAAGTTTGATGATATGTTGATGACTCTGGTACCTTGCATGATTTTAGTGTTGTTGTACCTATAGTGAATTGCTTTTCCATGTATTTGAACACTAATATACAGCGGTTTGTGGAGCACGAGAAGGATTTAAAACCTCCTAGACTTCCTCCAAAACCCGAGGAAAAATCTAGGGACTCGGCATTGACTAAGGTTGAACATGATTTCCCGATATGGAGAAAGGAGCCAAAACGTAAGGATGGTTCTTTGTGGAGACCTCTCCACAAAAAATGTCATTGTGGGTGGAATCCTAGATGGTGTATCTGAATACCCAATGGTAGGTTCAATTGATTCTTGAATGCATGAAAAATAAGTTGTGAGGATAACAATACATAAACGGTATTTTTTATGATTTTAGGTAGATTTGGTATTGTAGTGATATTGGAATGTTTTTTTGATAATTTGGTGGTATTTTTAGGGAATTTTTAGCCATCAACATTTTTTTATGGATAAGATTTTATGTTGGTTTTTTTGGATTATAGGTTGATTTTGCGATGAAATTGAAGAAGGAGCCGAGGCCGTTCATGTGTCATAACCTATGTCATGCTTCGTGCCAGATAAATGGCACAAGGCATCCTTATCGCATGACCATGCCACATGAGTGCCGCCCCTTGTTACCAATGGAAGGGCACGACCCCTCCTATAAGAAAGCCCTCCTCCCATCAGACTCCCAAAGCCTTTTCGAACATACCCAACCCAAACACAATTTCATTTTTATCCCCCTCGGTCCTTATCTAAATTCGTTCAAATTTGTCCCAAAACCTTCATTTTTCGATCACGCACAGAGGCGGGTGATTTCCCTATCCAATTGCATCCCGAATTTACCCTAGATCAGTTATGCCTTCTTGAGTTCTTTTTTCCCAAGAACTTGAGATTTTTCACTTTTCGGCATTTCAGATCATCATGTTTTGCTTTGGGAAGGATCTCGTACATCCTACATAGGCTAATAAGTCTAATTCGATCACCAGGCTCCGAGAGGTAATTCGGTCAAACCTCATTTCTAAATTAGAGAAATTTGTGGTTGATTAGAGTGTTAAGATTGCTTTATAGACTGATTTTGAGAGTTGGAGTGTGATTTGCATTTTGGGGTGAGCAAGAGTTGGGTGAATTGGTGTTGTTTGTGGACTTTTTGTTTGGAATTTTATATTGGTATTCTATCTGCCATTGTGATGCCGAGACGGAGTGTTTTGAGAGCTAACCCGAGCCCTCCCTTCATAGGTCATCGGAAGATTGACCCTGATTAGCACAATCAATAGGCTCATTTATATAGGAGCTCCATCATTGAGACCTAGTTTGTGAATGAAAAAGTCCTTAAGAAGTTTAAGCTTCACAGACCATTCAAAAATCTTCTAAAGAGGGTCTACATGTAGGGATTCATGGAGAAGGAGGCCTCCACGTATAGTTGATACACTCTTGAGTTCTTTTCCACTATAATGAAAGGTTCCAATGAGTAGGGTCGCCCAGTGGTACGCTTTCATTTGGGGGACGATCCCCGCACCTTGACTTATAGGGAGGCCGCCGAGTGCTTTGGGTGGAAGCATAAGGATGATGTGCCTAACAATAGGTTATATTTCTCTAGATTAAATTGGGACCGTTCTGGGCCACCATTACCCGAAGGCCACGGGTAAAGGTGAGAAAGAACAACAATATCATAAAACCTGCACTGAGGTATGTATTGTTATTTCTTACTATAATGGTCTTCTACCATGAAGAGATGACCACTAGTACTATAGAGAACTGCATTTTTTGTGGTAGATTTGCACTGGTGTGGCTTGCCCATATACCATTAAATATTTTATCGATCAATGTTTTCGAGCATCGACTAGAGACATATGCAAGCTAGTCATGGGTGGTATGAAATCTCTCTTAGCCATTCATTTTGGCCTTCTGACTGAAGAGAGTATGTGGGCGAACCCCGACGTAACCTACACCCTAACTTTAGATACCCTAGAAGATGCGTATATAATTGAGCGAGAGGGCGATGTGACCTAGAGCTACAAGGGTGCCAAATTCATGAGGCTTCCCCAGGAAGAGAGGACCCAGCTCAGGTCCAGGTTTACACTTTAGCATCTTCTCATTTAGCGATCAGGGGCAAAGAGCAAGTGTAGGCAGTGTCGACAAGGAGGAGGCTGAGGAGAATGATGATAAAGAAGTTCTCATTGCAGAGAACCCAGTTCATCCACACCCGGAGTAGTTATTATTTCAACCACCGCCACAAACAGATACCTTCTAGTAGACTCTCCTAGAGCAGCCATTTCATCAGTATCCGGGTATTGAGCATCAGTTTTTGGGATAACAACTAGCATAACCACTTTCTTTTGAGCACCACATAGTTTAGACATGTCTTCCTTCAGGGCCTATTCACATTGAGGGTCCTTCCTACCATTCTCCATGATATAGTTCTAGGGGTTCGCAGTAGACATAACTAGCCAAGCACACATTTCCACCCACTATGATTATATCGGAGATCAGGTCGGTCCCAGTACTCACCCATGGCACTACTCACAGTAGATCCCATTCTAGGAGCATGGTTTTTCAGGGTTCTAATAGCTGGCAGCTGATCCCTGGAGCCAGCCGCCACAACAGGAGCCCGAGTGGATGAGGGAGTGGGGTGACTCAATCTTGGGGACCAGATAATATGTGAGTAACCTCGCTTACAGGTTTGGTGATCATTAGGAGGAGATAGCTTATAGGTTTGACCGTGTGGATGGTAAGCTTAATGATCTGAGATATGATATAGGATACCTCCATCGGGGCATGGTAGAGATTACATAATGAATGTGGGCAATGGAGATGATCATCCTTACGATGGTCTACATGGGCAGGGGTGTGGATCCACACACGGCGGACAATATAGAGGAGGTTGAGTGATTCCAACCTTTCTCCTACCTTGGTTACATGCATTGGGGATAATGCATCGACTAAGTTTAGGGGGGAGGGAGTTGGAACACTCCATGGTGACATCTTTCATGTTTTGTTTGTTTTGATTGATGATTACTACTATTTCCCTTTTCTTTTTCCTCATTTGTTTTCTTTGAAAAAAATTGTTTTTCTTTCTTGTTTCGGAAACTTGTTTTATAGGTTTGAGAGCACCTTTTGATTGTAGAATTGGGATGTTGAGACATTTTTTCCCTATTCTCCATGTAGTCTGGAGCCTACATTGGGGGCATTTTGGGCTACACAAATAATTGAAATTTGTTTTTAAAAAATACTTGGCTAAGTCAAAAACCCAAAAGGGCTACTTAGAAAAAAATAGTGTGGAAAATGTGAGGGTGAGCTTTGAAAAAGAAAAAAAGTGTGAAGCTATGATGAAAATCCGAGAGGACTCCTAGGCAAAATGAAAGGAAATGAGAGAAAGGAACTTATTCTATGCCTCTCTTGGTTTGTCAATCTATTTGGTAGTTTCTTTGATAGGGTAAGCTAGTTTTACACATACACATGTTGAACCTTACCTTTGAATGGTATATTGATTGTTTAGATTGTTTAAGTTTTTGGGATATGAGAGTGTGAGAGATTCTTATGTCTTGGGGGATAAGGTAGTATATGAACAAAATGTTGGGTATTTTAGAAAAACCTTTGCATAATATTGTACGCTTATATCCATGCGTGTTCTTGTTTACTCGAGGACCAGTAAAGGTTTTTATGTGTGCTTGATTTGATGAGACATCAGGTAGATGTATTTTTCTAAGCCTTTAATATATCTTTTATTGTCTTTTGGTTGGTAGATTACTAGATTTAGGTAGGTTTACATCATAATAGGTTTAGATAACCGTTTTCGGTTATCGTATCTAAATCCTTCCTTTTGTAGCCTAGTTTTGGTCTAATGGATTTTGGTCCATCTGAGGATCTAGATTTTTTTTGTGAACTTCATTTGTAGATCGCTCGTAACCACTTCGAACTACTTTTAAAAGGCCATTCTAAAGGATAGTAGTAGATTTTTTTAAGGAAATTCTCAAGGATGGTAGAAAATTGAACTCTACAAGTCAAAACATGGTAGTAGATAGTTGTGAAGAAGAAAAATCCTGAAAAGTTGAATACTGACACGGGCCGTGTAAATTGGCACCGCCCGTACCATAGCTTGTACTAATGCAACGAGGTCAGGGATGAAGGTCGTGAAAACCAGCATAGTCTGTGCTAAGGGAAACAAAGAAAAGACAAGGCCAGACGATAGGTCGTGCACTTTGTCATGGCATGTGCCATCATAAGCAAAGGAACGACACTCCAAACGATGGGTCATGCACTTTGGCACAACTCGTGCTATCAGAAAGGCGCAGAAGACCCTCCTGTCCATGCTTTGTTCCTCTTTGCACGGGTCATGCCAGCCGACACGTGCACTATCACATAAGGTATGGCCGGTAGGGCATTGTCCCTTTTTGGGCCTTCTAAGGCTCAAAACTCATCTACTATATATACTAGCCTAAGTCTTCTAGGGTTTAACAAGTATAAAGTTTGGTCATTGTTGTAGTTCTATTCTAGTAGGTAAAAAGAGTGGAGGCTCTCTCTGCTCTTCATTTATTTCTCTAGTTCTTGCCTTATGGCATTAAATCAAATTATTTCTTTGGATTTAATGTTTCTAGAGTAGTTATTATCTTGAGGTAGTATTTGTATTCATGACTTGATTATGATTTTGTGAGATTTTAGATTACCATATTTTCTATGTCCTATGAATATTTGTGGATGATTTGTATTTTCCATTCATGTACAATTTATGCCATATTATGCTTTGTGATGTGTCCATAACTCCATGCATAATATAATATCATGCTAGGATATTTAATACTATCTAGGGAGTGTTAGACTAACGACCTTGTAGGCTCGAGATATCGAGAGATGATTGCATTCATGTTTCCTTAAATAGTGCCAACCCAAAAAACGTTAACTCTAATTGGCTAGTTGTGTGAGTGATTGAACGTAAGGAGTGGTGGGCCGAGGGTTGCCATTTTTAAACTCCTAACCGGGAGGGAAACCTTAGCTTACCCTGATAAATAAGCATTGTAATTTGTAGTGACTAGGGTTATATCGACCCTAGAGTCATAATGAGACACCAATTCTTTTGCCTCTCTAGGCTTAGAGTTGGTGTCCACAGTGGAGTGCCCGAGATGTAGTGTCCTTACTCTCGTATCTATTGGTTTCTTACCATGCATGGCTTAGATCCTTTAAGTGAGGGCGTGCTAGCACCGGGAATGAGATGATGGGGACGAATGTGGTATCAAAATATCGAAGCGCATCCCTGATTATGGAGGCGGTGATATGGTTTTGAAGGGAACCAAACCTTTGTCTTACATAGATTGGGAATTCCCGGTCATTTCCACACTATGTGACATAGGCATGATAATATGTTATATGGTTATATGTGATGGAATATGGGATCAAAGTCAGTAATCGGTCATCCTATGCAAATACCCCTAAGACTAGTTAACCATAATTAAATCTCATTGCTTGCATGCTAAGTAGTTTTTTAGACACAAAACCCCCTCCCATTTATTTGTTTGGAGCATTATTTATTCCCGATACACGAAAGGGGTGATGCTCGGTTGTGGGTTGTGTCAAGCTAACTCTTGAATTCTAGTATCTCTATGGACGACCCTGGACTTGCCACTAGTTACCTAATCGTAGTTAGCAGTGAGTACAGGAGCAAACTTTCAAATTTTTATCTTTGACACTTAGCATCCTATTGGTTAATTTCTCCCGAGAAAACAACCAAGTGGGGTGCGGTTCAAGCCCATATTTTAATTATATGAGAAATGAGTTTAGAACTCATTAAGTCCTAGGATTAGAGTTTCGTGGATTAATGTGTATTATGGAAATATATATATATATATATTACATAAATATTCAATCTGACAATTACAGAACCTTGTAAGTATGGAACGATATAAATAATTCAACCATACACGAAAAATAAACATCACTGTAAAAATAAGAAGAAAGACAGGGTCTTTTCTTTCTGATTGATATTCTAAGCTGACGGTGATGTAGGTGATCTAATCGTGCTAATTGATGTTTAAAGCTTATGGTGGTGTGGGTGATCTGATCGTGCTTTGTGGATACATATGGAGGAATCACATTTTTTATTCTCGTCTCCACAGTTGGTCAAATTATGCGGTAAATGATAAGAGGTCAAATGCATGCATTTTCCGAATCATTTAATATCTCTTTTATTTTATTTATATTGGTAGATCGCAAGGGTGGTATAATACTGAACACCACGAGTCAAAAAGTAGTAGTAGATAGATTCCCCAAAGAAAAGAGATAAGTCCAGAAAAGTAAAAGAATGACACATGTCATGCACACTGGCACGACCCGTGCCATAGCTCGTGCTGAGAAAATAAAGACTAGAAGATGGGCCATGTAAATCAGCATGGCCGTATTCAAAGAACTGCGAGGATTGAAGGTCTAAACGATGGGTCGTGCAATTCAGCACGGGTCGTGCACTCAGAAGACGAAGAGGAACATCCAGACAACGGGCCGTGAAGTTCAGCATACCTACATACTCAGAAAGCCTAGGAACGACCTTCAGCCAACGTCTCGTGTACTATAGCATGGGTTGTGTTGGCCGGGATGTGCAATATGGCACGGCCCGTGCTAGCGTGACTACTAGGTTTTCCTAATTTTTGGGACTTTCAAGGCCCTATCTACCTACTATATAAGCAATCTTTAGTATCTAAGGGTTTTATGTTTGGTCATTATTATTATTTTTAGTTAGTTGTAGGAAGAAAAGGAGGTTATCTTCTCTCTTCATTTATTTTCCTAGATCAATGACATTGAACCCAATGATTGTCATAGGTTTAATGTCTCTAGAGTAGTTTATTTTCTTGAGGTGATATTTGTATTCATGATTTGATTAGAATTTGTGAGATTCTAGATTGCCCTAATTTTCAATGCCTATGAATATTGTGCATGATTTGATTATTCTATTCTTATATAATTTATGCAATGATATTATTTATGATACATCCATCAATTCATTCATAGTATAATATTGTACTAGGCTATAAATGCTAATTTAGGAGTGTTAGATTAACGCTATTGTATGATCGAGAGTATTGGAGAGATGAGTGCATTCATGCTACTTTGAGAGTACCGACCCAATTGTTAGACATTAATTCTAATTGGCTAGTTGTGTGAGTGATTGCATGTTAGGAGCGGTAGACCAGGGTTCACTGTAAAGAAATTACTAACAGGGGAAATCCTAGCTTACCCCGATAATTGAGCATTGTATTTTGTAGAAACTAGGATTTGTTGTGTCAATTCTAGAGTCATCACAAGACATCATTCCTTTTCCTCTTTTGACCTAGGGTTGGTGTCCATAGCTGAAAGCCCGAGATGTATTATCCTTACTCCCATATCTAACTGTTTCTAGCTAAATAAGGATTAAGTCCTTTAAGCGGGGGCGCGTTAGCACCAAGAGTTAGATGATGGGGATGAAATGTGGAGTTGGAAGAATAGGAGCGCATTCCAAATTAAGGAGGTGGCGAGATGGTTTTAAGGGAACCGAACCTTTGTGTCACAGACATTTAGAATTCCTGCCCATCTCCACACTATATGACACAAGCATAAAATTAGGTTTAAATATCTATATGTGATAGAATCTATGATCAAATCTCTAAATCTGTCATGTTACGCAGATACCCCCCAAAACTAGTTAATTGATATTTTATTTCTCTTTACTCATATGCTTTTAGTTGTTAGTACACAAAACCCCTCATTATCTATCTAGTACTGGCTATTCCTGACACGCACTTGGGGGACACCCGATTGTGGTTTGTGTCCGGCTAACTATTAAATACTCGTATCTCTGTGAATGACTCCAAACTTGCCACTAGCTGCTTTATTCTAGTTAGCAGTGAGTAAGGGAGCAGCATCTATAAATTTTACTTTAGAATGTGCCCACGGATAATTTGATAAAAAAAGAACGCCCATGTGGGTACAGGTCAGTAAAGCACGCTTCATACGTAATTTAAACTCTTGGATTGATTCAAATTTAATACATGCATGAAATTCGGGATTAGATGATTGATATTTCTCTAAATTGGATTTATTTAATTCCAATAGTGGTATGAGAGCCATTTGCACGTTTTAATTTGATCTAGACAATACGTGTTTATATTTGTGTTCATGTTTTAATTAAATTAATAATTGAATGATTTAGTTTGATTTAAACCCGCTCAAAATTTAATTAATTATTTTTTTACAAAAAAATACCGTTTATTGTCTGATTACTATTCACAGCCGAAAACACTATTCATCAGTGGTAGCGGTTATTCAAGCGCCGGCAGTAGTGGAGGTTACCGTAACTCCAAAAGATTGCTGGTGTGCAAAAATTAGGGTTTATTTTTTCAGGGCCATATTAAAGCCATGATTGAACTTATTTGTGGTTGGGCCAAATTATAGCTCTGATTGCATTTATTTTGACTGGGCCAAATTAGAGTTAGTTGGACCATAATAAAGCCATGATTACATTTTTTTTGTGGTTGGGCCAAATTATAGCCCTGATTGCATTTATTTTGGCTGTGCCAAATTAGAATTCGCTGGACCGATTTGGAATTTTTTGCTGTGCCATTTTCCACTTGTGGCCCAATGTGGCTTCAAGCCCAGTCGATCCTGACCAGATCGTATTTTCTGATCTAGTTTTGGGATGAACCGGACCGGGTCAGTCCAAAAAAATTTTATGAATAAATTAAAGTTATCATTTTTTTATTTTTAATCTGAATTGGCCAGATTTGGGCTCAGTAGGCCAGTTTCCTTTCAATTTAATTTTTAATTTGGAGGCATTTTAATTTTAGAAACTAAAACCAAATATGAACAAAGTTTAAGTAATTTTAAAATTTGAAATTAAAATTAAATATAAACAATTTTTTAATAATTAAGATGGAGTATTCGATATACCTGATTATAAATAATATT
Organism: Rubia tinctorum; assembly: GCA_032355605.1. Classification (NCBI taxonomy): domain Eukaryota; kingdom Viridiplantae; phylum Streptophyta; class Magnoliopsida; order Gentianales; family Rubiaceae; genus Rubia; species Rubia tinctorum. The sequence continues at coordinate 41,175 of JAULKM010132234.1, forward strand.
TATTTTATTAATTTAGTATACTAAATTATTAGGTAATACTCATTAAGCTTAATAATTTTAAAAATAATTTAACTCAATTATTTTCATATATGGAGTTGCCTAATATATTATTTTAATTAGTAATTTAGAATTATTAAATGTGGAAAAGGATAATAATTAAGGTTAATAATTTCATAAATTAGTTAACTTAATTATTTTGGTGTGATTAATTACATAATTTACTATGTGATTATATTCCAATTTGCTTTTATATGTAATTGGGTCATTCATTCAAAGAAATGAATGGATGCATTTTTGAATTGGATTCGGTGCAGGGATATAAATGATTAGTATGGTTCAACTAGATATTTAAATACGTTCAATGTGTTGTTTATTGAGTATTGTAATTACATGCGATCAGCGTACCGTTTATTGCTATGTTATAAATTTATTTTCTATTTTACTATTTATGTTGACATTAATTGTAACAACGATGAGAAGATCGAAGGATGAGATCAAAAAGACAAGATGGAGAGTTTGTCAACATTAGGGGGGGTCATACCTGGATCATTTTAGATGAATTTATTTAATCACATTTATTTACTTCTTTATATTATAAATGCATGCAATTGGTTAATGTCTGTGGTATGATTATGAAGTTAGTTCATTAATGATCAAACCAGTACAATGAACCATGGTCCCAAAATCAATAATGAGCAATAATTTTCTTTCCAAATCAAGAACACCCATTAAACTCTCGATCATTAATGATAGTTTTTTCCAAAGCTATAGTGGCACTTTAAATCTTGCTACAAATGCGGGTAAACCTAGTGAATAGGGTCTATATGTTAGTTTCGTCAATATCCGTGAGGGTTCTCTGTAAACAACAATAAACATATTTAATAAAAACTCTTCTAATATGCGTTTGATCATTTGGAAGGATTAATTGAACGATAGTAACTTAACAAAGGAACTGGAATATAGTTCTAATGCAAGAAAAGAAAGAGTGTGTCATTGATATTCAAATCCCCGATGTCAAGTGTCTTGTGTTGAATAGTATGGGTCAGAATTGCAAGGCGGGTTTTGAACTCAAATACTTACAACATCAACATGGAGCTCTGAGATTTGATTAAAGAGCAAGCCAGAGTTAAGAGGTTTGAGTACTTTAGGACCATTCTTGATTGTAACGTTGAGAAAGGAAAACTAATGGGATCTCATGTTTTGAAAATGATTGGATCATTTGATGGCATGTAGATACTTGGTTTTGCCTATGGCTGAGAGTTTAGGCATCTATCTCTATTCACTCTAATGATTTTTTGGAACCATTTAGGTGGAAAGGAAAAGACTTTGACTAAGTTGCATGGGATGCTCAAAATAAGCCAAGTCAAAACTGAGATTAGGAACAGTGTTCTATTAGTGAAAAAGCAAAAGGGATTTAAATAAGAAAAGAAGAAAAAGAAGTGGGATAGGGAAATGGTAACCATAGTACCTGTGCACCTAAGGCACAACATACTTTAGGAAGCATGGAGTTGTAAAGTCTGATGAGTCCTAATACTTTTACTGCACTAGCGCATGCCATTAGAAATGATACTGCCCTTAGTTCTTAGAGGACAAAGAATGGGCGAGTAGGTGACATTATAGTTATATACATTATAGACAGTCTCTATTGTTAATTACTCTATTGATGGGTATTGGATATCATATGTAGTTCTCACAAATTTTAATGTGTTGAGATCAAAGTACGAGTTAAGCTAAATGAGAGGTTAACCTATATGAGGTAAATGAAACAAGGGTTACTACATTGACCATAGAAGCTTATAGTTTCTCCATGACTTTTAGACTTACACTTGATCATATAATCGTTATTTTGATCCGAGTGTTACAAAAATGCATTCACCATTTTGTGTTGGAGAAAGAAGGTTTTCCATTTTAATAGGGAGCAATGGTTGTTCCATTATAAATGGATGCATTGCGGTGTTTCAAAATTGAACAACTAATTTTATTAGCTTGATATGGTTAAACAAGTGTATGATGTAAATATCAAAAGGCCTAACAAATTATTAGAGTACAACGTACCTCAAGAAGTGTCAATTTGTCCACATGAACATAAAGTGCATGTAGAGACACAAGCTGGAGGTTACTAATGAATCATTTGACTTGGAACCGATTGAGATTTGCAAATATTGTGGTTGAAACTGACAAAATCACCTTTAATATTGATGGGTTATAGATAAAGTGAACTATTAAGTCGTATTAACAAAGTGTTTTGTAGAAAAATGTGTTCAACTGCAACAGTTGGATTCATGTCTTCATTAGCTTCACCTACTATTTAGGTGGATATGGTTTTTTTATGTGAGTCAAGTCTGTTTCTTTTGAGAAATTTAAGAAATTTCATAATGAACTTTAGAATTAACTTGGAAAGAAAATTGAAGCACTTCAATTGGATTGATGCGGTGAATATTTGAGTTTGGAATTTTTTGACCATTAGAAATAATGTGATATTTTTTCATACTTGAATCATGTAGGAATACCTTAATGAATGGTGTGTTGGCAAGGATAAATAATAACTTACTAGATATGGTTAGTTCAATGATTGGTCTAGCCAATCTTCCATTTTTATTGTGACTAACATGATCTTCTAAAAGGGTAGTGTTCATACTGAACCATGCATTGTCTAAAGCGGTGGGAAAGACATCATATGGGATATGAAGGGAAGATTCATTGAATGTTTTTCTCTTAAATATTTTGGGTTATGAAGCATATGTGAAACTAGTTTTCCCAGTGATCTTGCACCAAGTCTGATGAATGTCTCTTTGTGGGATATCCAAAAGAGATAAAGGAGTATTACTTCTACAAACATTCTTAGAACTGTGTTTTGTTGCTCAAGAATGAATCCCTTTGGAGAAGTATTATCTTTCCAAATTGACAAGTGGGAGGAATTTAAATCTCAATCATTTTTTAGGTGAGTAACAATCAATTTTGGAAACATCGATCCCTTCATGTTAAGTGTATAGAATTTGGACAAAGGTACATTTATGTCCTTACGACTGAAAAACTATGAAATCATACTTTTAAAGAGTGATGAACCTATGAATTGCAGTGAATCTTTGACAAGCCCTAACTCTGCAAAGTGGCTTAAGGCCATGAATTTCATAATAGACTCTATGTATGAAACTCAAGTTTGGAATTTGGTTGAATTTCTAAAACGATAAGACTAAAATGATATACATGGGTCTTCAAGATGAAGCCATTCATTTATGCTTTCAAGGCTAGACTGGTAGGTTAAGGGTATAAACAAGTCCATGGAATTGATTGTGATAAAACCTTTCTCCAGTTGGAATGCTTTAGTCTATTCGAATTCTCTTATTAATTGCAGCTCATTCTGATTTTGAGATCTGACAAATGAAGTTCATAACCGTCTTTCTTGTTTGTATTTGGAAGAAAAAGTGTATGTAAAACAATCTAAAAAATTTATAGGCCTAAATAGCACTGGAAAAATATGCGAGCTTCAGATGTCTATTTATGGATAGAAGCAAGTATCGATCAGTTGGATCATACTTATCAATGAAGAAATTAAGAGATTAGCATTCAATTAAATGTTGAGGAATATTGTGTATACAATAAGGTCAGTGAAGCAAGATTGAATCCCTAATCTCCATGTCGATGGCATTGGAAATGACAATCTGAAGCTAGATTCTATGAAGACTTAATTGGAAAGTGTTTTTCGATGAATGACTTAGGAGAGATTCTATAGGAGAGATCGTAAAATATATCTACCCATGATTCATGACACAACTCTTAGCATGACTCAATGACTATCGAAACCCAATAAGCAAAAGAGAATACGTATGATCACTTATGCATATGCAATAAGGTATATCATGTGTGTTATGATATGTACTCACAGTTATATCTCGTATGCTTAGAGCACAATATGAGATATAAAATAGACTAGGGTGAGGCGTACTGGTGTGCGGCCAAGAAAATATTTTAGTGCCTGAAATGGAATAAAGATAAATCCTTGGGTCTATAGTGAAAATGAGTTGGTTGTGAAAAGTGTAAGTACATTTAAGTTAAGTACATTGTTACTTTAGAAGCTGTATAGGAAGGTGTTTGAATTAGGAAATTCATCATTAAACTTGATGCGGTCCCTGTCTTAGCTGACTCAATGACTCTCTATTGAGATAATGGTAAAGTTATTGCTTAGGCAAAATGAACCAAAGGGAACCCCAATCAGTCCAAATTTGTCCTCAAAATTTTTCACATTCTTTGAGAGTATGTCAAGAAGGGTGAAGTTGTTATATTAAAGGTATGAAAGGGTGAAAAAATTTTAATCCAAAATCTAAAGCTCTTCAACAAATCAAGCCTAGGGCTCACATATTTGTAATAGGAATCAAAATTTTTGGATAGTGGTTGTAATTTTTGTGATATTCTAGTTATCATAATTTTGTGATTTTAGACATTGAACATTGAACTCTTTAACATATTATGAAACTATCATTTTATATTCATTTAAATTAATTTAGTGTTGAATGAAAGTCTAATATCAATTTACATCACCAAATAGGTTATTAAGAATATTTCTTGGATAATGAAGTCCTATTTAGTGAACTGGAGTGTAAGATTGATTATGTTCCTAGTTTAGGTTATTGAGAGTGGACACTCATGGCTAAAGAAAAATAGTTTACAAGCTGATTCACAACACTGTTTCATGGGCTAAAGGACGTGGGAGGTCATGAATCGATTGCATGGATACAAGTTGAGAACTTGTATTGGATAGACCCGCCATGAGAATACTTTAAGATATTCATAATTTCATAAGTATGTCTCATTGACTATAGGATTTTATTCCTCATACTTGAGTAATTCAATGTTTGCTTGCTTGTGCATTAGTGTACCTTGAGGTTGTCAGACGTCGCACAGTAAAAGGGGACTATAAAGGCAGTTCTTAGGTTTTCATGAATCGAGTGGAGAAAACTTGGATGTTAAAGAGTGGGATTGTCCTCTCATTTACATGAGATTGTTGTCTTATAGGCCTCTCGAAGAGTTGGAACTGTAAAATGCATGGTCGTGCTTAGATTGATTAAGGATTAATCATCTGTCTTAAAAGTTTAACTATAGAATTCGAGAAATGCATTTAAATTTAATAAGGATGATACGTTATCTCACCATATGTTCAAATGAAGACATTATGTGACAAAGGAATATGAATGCACACTTGTTCTAAAGGACAAGCGAGAGATTGTTGGAATAGTGTCCCTTAGTCAATCTGCATTTTTCTTATATAGTTAGAGGATTAATTACGGAGAATATTAATTGAGGTATTTTGAGTGGTCATAATATTTAGCTTGAAACCGCTTTCGATCTGCTAGCATCAATTGTATTGGGCTTGCACCTTATTATGACTAAACATATAAGGCCACACACGGAGCAGGAAATTAGATAAAAAGAAATAACCATTGAGCTAGGAGCCCAGATAGTAATTATATGAGAAATGAGTTTAGAACTCATTAAATCCAATTGGGCTAGGTCTCGATTGAATTGAATTAGGGTTTCTTAGATTGATGACTATTCTGTATAAATATAAATTTTTACATAAATATTTAATCTGACAATGACAGAACCCTCTAAGTGTGGAACAATAGAAATAATCCAACCATTCTCAGAAAATAAACCTCATCGTAAAGAGAAGAAGAAAGACTGGATCTTTGCTTGTTAATTGATGTTCTAAGTTGACGGCGATGTAGGCGATCTAATCATGTTGATCGATATTCTAAATTGATGGCAGTGTAGGTGATCTGATTGTGTTGTTTGGATACCTATAGAGGAATCACCTTTGGGATTCTCGTATCCATAGTTGACCGAATTTGACGGTAAAGCACACTTCAAAGGTAATCTAAAATCTTAGATAGATTAAAATTAAATACATGCATGAGATCATGGATAAGATGATTGCTATCCCGCTAAATTAGATTGAATAAATTTCTAACAAAACTTAACGGTGGAAGAGAATTGGTTTTCGACAATGGCCTCAAAGTGATGATAAGCATCACAAAAATCATATTTGCGGTGCAGTGGGTAAAACCACGAGATCTGGGAATGATCATCAATGAAAAGAGCATAGTAAGAAAAACCATCAGCACATAAAATGGGAGCGGACTTTGATACCATATTAGAGTCATGAGATTCTGTCATAAAACTAATTGATACTATGTAGATGGGGCCCATGATCTAATATATTAAGCTATATCGTTGTCTTCCATCAAAGTGAGACTCTTAACACACGCGCCTCGTATGCAGCGGTATTATTCATCGCGCAAAGGCGGAAACAAAGTGGTCTTGTTCCAGTCAGTGGAAATATACTTCCACCGGGTCGACCAGGGAAACCTTTGACTCTGATGCCATGAAAGATGAAAACCCTTGATAATTAAGTGTGTGTGTGTGTGTATCACTTCAAGGTGTACACTTTAGCTTTCATCAGTTGAATTGAAAAATGTTTGATCATTGATATATTTCATCAAAGATAATTAAAACTTGTGAAAAGTTGATATTTTTAAAATATATATTTTATAATGAATCTAACAAGGTATCACACAATAGTATTTATACTTATACACCAATTCACTTTTATGGTCAAAATCAAGAAGTTTGGACTAAATGAATAGTTAAATTATAATTTGAAATGGGACAAAAAGAGTAATTTTATTAGTGGGGTGGAGGGAGGATATCGAGATACAAAATAATGTAAAAGGAAATATAAATCTATTTAAACTCAACTAAGGTTTCATGCAAGTCTAATTAATCTTATATAATGTAAGAGGGGTAAGCAGTAGAGATGATGATGATGAATACTAAGATTGATATAATCAACATTTGGGGGAAGAACACGGAGGCTGGGGTTGCAGGACGCTTACGGGAAAACGCAAAAGTCTAGAAAATTAGGGGGAAATGGAAGAATAATCTGTCAAAATTTTTGTTTGTTAATTCGATGGTGGTTTTCGAATGAAGGATAGTGGAGGAGGTTTGCCACCTTGTCGGAGTTAAGGAGGCGGAAAGTTTGTGGAAACGGTTTAGTTGGCGATAAGGATGGCGTTGAGTTATTCGGAGTTAAGATGGTGGTAAAGATATGGAAAACGATGGTGTACGCGTAGAGAATGGCGACAAGTTGAGTGGACTCAGAAGTTTACCACCGATAGTGGGTGGGGAAGATCGAAATACCAATTTAACCCTTTTGAAAGGTAGTAAATGGAGCGACATCTGAACTTAATGAACAATGGAGTGACCAAAAACTATTAGAGCATCTCTAATGGTAAGCTATGACTCTATTTAGTAGAGCTTTTAAGTCGTTGTGCTTATAAGCAAAACACTTTTTATTTATTGGTAAAGTGTTAAATAGTAGTTTATTTTGAAAGCAGAAGTTAATTTTGAGGGAAAAGCAGAAGATGGTCTCCCCCGCTTTCAAAATAAGTCAGTTTTACTTTTAATCACAGCTCTACCAAACAGAGCTTATAAAGGTTGTAACTTGACTTGCCATGTTATATTTTCAAACTAATGATGTGGCAAATTACACACTCCTACAATGGTAAACTACATTCATGTCCTGGTTGATAGGTCCCACATGTTTTACCATATTCAAATTTATTTTTAATTAAATATAAGTGTTGAATATCTAACAATAGTAATTAATGAATTAAGCATAATTTTTATAATTTAAATTTAAAAATTTAAAGCAAAACAATATATATTAAGCATTATTTTATAATATTATGATTTTACTTTCCGAGTTGTAGATGAATCAGTGTGAAAAAAATTTAGCTTCTTATTACCTACATTTTAAGATTATTATAAATAACTACTCCCTCCGTCCTAAGATTATTGACATATTTACTTTTTCACGGTTTTCAATGATCATGTTTGACCGTCAATATCTCTAGCTACATATAATAATTTTACATAAAAAATTGATGTTTAGAAACTAGACGTTAAGATGAATCTAACAATATATGCTTACAACTGCTTGAAAGATGCAGGCGTACTCTACAAAAATGGTGGGCTACTCTGCTGCGATTTATGATTTTTTGCAAGCAAGTCCAAAAATACGGCACCATTGGAGATGCTCTTACTAGCTAGAGTTTTTACGGTGAGGAACTAGTGGAGGGTTTATTTTATTTTACATTTTATTGCTCATGATGAGAATCCGTCTCTTGAGATACGGTATTTCCATAAGCCATGGAAAGATCAAGTTTTAAAATGTAAATTAGAAAAATGAAGATAAAGTTTTCTTATTGCATTAAGAAGGTCATAAAATTATAACTCTTGCACGATGCATAATAAATTTTTAATAATGCAACTAAAATCTTTTACTTTGTTTTATTATTCTTATTAAATCTCATCTTTCCATAAACCTATGGAAGACAATATATCCCAAGACTTTGCCAATCATGAATTTCAGAAGATTTATCATAGCGAATTTTGAGTCTGTCTCTTGAAATACGGTATTTCCATAAATTATGAAAAGACCAAAGTTTAAACTGCAAATTAGAAAAAATCAAGATAAAATTTAATCTGCAAAGTTTATTTTTCTAATTGAGTCTATATTTTATTGAATATTCCTCCCTCCATCCCACTCTAAATTGCTCAATAGTTTTTCACGATTTTCACTGAGCATGTTTGACCATAAATATGTCTAGTTACCTATAATAATGCGGCATAAAATATTAATATTTAGAAAATAGATGTTAACATGAATCTAACAATATCTCACGTGATATTTTTATTATATACTCCCTCCGTCCCACTTTAAATTGCTAGTTTTCCTTTTTTGTCTGTACCACTCTAAATTGCTTATTTCAAATCTTTTCTAATATTTTAAAATTTTGGTAGGTACAATTACAATTTTAACCCTTTGAATTTGTCAATTTTTAGCAAAACCCTAGAGTATAAACCTGACCGGAGCCAGCAGTACTTCACCCATACTGCGACACCACTTGAAACACACGATAAGCTTATATACGATTCTCAATTTATTGGTCCTGAGGTCCGAGAGAATGATCTCCTCGTCGATCTTACTGATTCATAGCCTATCGACAATTGGGGTGACTTCTCCGATTAATTTGTGATGAACATCGCTCTGTTCCCGATTTATAGGCTCCGGCAGTTGAACGTGACTTGTGCCTAGGCTTTCGGGATTTCCTGAAAAGCTCGCATCCAGCATGGGCCTTTGGTGTCGATGATGTGAAAACTGAGGCACCGTCGGCTTCTCTAATGGAAACTCTGACTGTATTTCACAGCGGTGCCGCCGGAGTGGTGTCCTCCAAAGGGCAGGGTCTCTGCCGGAGTGATTCCTCCTTTGGGGCGGGAGCTAGCATCTTAGATCTAGCATCCTCTGAACACCTCGACACTTCAGCGTCCGTGTTCAACCTCCCCAGGCGTCTGCGATCGACATCCTCCGTGGTGGAGCCGCCGGACAAAAGTCTACACCAAGGCCTAGCTTCGACAACTACTGCTTGGTCAGAGTTCAAGCAGAGTCCCTATTTTAGGGCACTCCAAGCTTGGGTTTCAGAGCTAGGGAATCGAACCTCGTTGCTTCTTCCAAATAAACTGTACGTAGTCAAACTCATTCATTGTTATAATTTGCAATAATATTTTTAACCTGTTATTTGTTACAAGGCAAAATTTTGGGAAATACCGTCTTTCCATAGGCATATGGAAAGACGGGGTTGAATTGGAATTATAGAAAGGTAAAAGATTTTAGTTTCAATATTAAAAATTTATTATGCAACATTTAGGAGTGATAGGTTTATGATCCGAGTAATACAACCCAAAATTTTTATTTTAATTTCTTCAAATTTATAGTTTAAACCTTGGTCTTTCCATAACTTATGGAAATACCGTCTTCCAAGAGACGGATTCTTGTTATAATCTTTAATAATTTTCATAATTTGTAATAAAATTTCTAACTAATAATTTCTGAATATTTTTGGTATTTTCTTATGTTCAAAATAGCATCAATCTGAGGGCTTTAAGCTCCTACTGGAAGGCTCACTGGACTGTACTTTAGGGGTTTAGTATTTTGTTTTCAATCAAATTCCATCTAATCCATTTCCATCTAATACATTTTCAATCAAGGGATGCTATCTATTTATTGATGAGTGTTTCATGTATTATGCAACCCGGGTACTTGAACCTATAGGATGGCAATTTTTGAATCATTGGACTCTAAGTTTGTTACCACTGATGCATGATGACTTGAATAAAACAACAATCATTTCAAACAATGTCTTTCATACAAAATGATTAGGTGTTGCAGCGTAAACATGCCCACTGATTACATCATGTTTACAAGATAAACAAAAGCATGCAACACCATCATTAACAAAAGATGCTGAAATTGAACTTTTTAACCTGGTTGCTGATTTTCTTCGAAATTGGCCAGCTCTGTCACTATCTTTGCTATCTTTAAAGTCTTGTTGTGGTTTGCTAAGAACTGAACACTTTCTCTAACCAGCTCTATATCTGCATCTAAATCGTTCTGTAGTAAACCAATATGTGCAAGTGCATATTTCTTTATGTATGGTAATGCAAACCTTTTGCTTCCCTTGCATTTCATTATATCAACCTTTACAGCCTGTAGGGAGATAAATATTTTATTCAATGTCTCGACCTTCATTTCCTTATAAGCTTTCTCCACAGCCTCCACTAGTTGTACCACAGTTTGGCATGCCTTCTCTTGTTGTAGGCTTTGAATTGAGCAAAAAATCTCAGATCTAGTATGTTCAAGTTCGATGAGCTTGATAGTTGAGAGTCAATGTTGAATTGAAACAAATCTGAGTTAGCAGCCCTTAGAAACACTTATGTCCTACTTGTAGTGTGTGATGGTGCATTATATTGTTGGAGATAAATTATTTTGCATGAACCTGGTGGTCATTTGCCCTTTATTGCTGGTGTTATCTGGTTCACTAGGCATTCTGTGAGCACATCTCTGTTAACTTTAACTTTCACCTTTGTCTTGATTGTACCTCTGGGCCTATTTTTACTTTTCCTCTATGCTGGTACCTCGTCAGTAAGTGAAAATATGCCAATCTTTCCATAAAAAATGACATCTCTATTTGGAGCAACTAATGGCCTAACTACAGCACAAACAAACATAACTTTGGGAATATAGCCTTTATGTTGAGTAGTTCTATATGGGTTGTCCTCATCTGGTAATAGAATGTAGTTTGCTGATTGTTTTGATAAATAAAACCATTTTTCATCAAGATGCACAACATTGTACATGCTTTTGAATTTAAACGTAGTAGTATGCCTTTCAAACCTGAGCTTTGAGCATGCAAATTCAACTCTTTCAAACTTGTTTTCTTCCCTTAGAGATATTTGATTGCATTGCTGTGTTTTTTGAGTTTACCCTTTTGTATGAGCCTATGAATCGTCCTCTTACTTACATTGCATTGAGTAGCTTCTCTCCGACACATCTTCCTTAATGGTAAAGGTATTGCTTTGAATTGTTCTTCATCCCAAACCTTTGAACTTCTAATATTTCCTGGTTTTTTCCTTCTCATGTTCATAGGTACCCCAACTTCAACCTTCTCTCTCACACTTTTCAAGATCCTAGTGACTGTCCTAAATGCGATGTTCCATCGCTAGGATTCTACAACAGTCTTCCCGTGTCCAATTCGTCTTCCTTTTGCAGTGATAAGCAGAAATTGAGCTACAACATTTCGCTCTTCATTCATCCGGTTCTTCTCCCGCATTTTTCGACCAAAATTGCCAGAAAACCAACTCCTCCCACCAGCTTGATGACGAACTTCAGAGCAAGGTGAAAATGGAAGAAGATGAAGTGTGGGAGTTCATGATGTGATGTGATGTTTTTAAAGAGCGGGAAGATTTGTTTATTAGAATTTGTAGTGTAGCAGTAGGTGTTTAGGTGAAAACAGGTGCAAAATTATTACTTTCCCTCCCTTCTCCCTCTACTTTTTGTGCAGTACAGATTTAATGGAGGAAACTTTTACTACCCAATTTTAATTTGAGGACCGGCTTAAATTCCAGTGTTTTTTTAATTTTTGTTTTGCTGAAGTCTACATCCTGAAATACCATCTATACCCCTTGTTGAAGTGCCAACTCAGCATTTTTTAAATGTTGTGTCAAAAATATCAGCAAATTAAAGTGGGGCAGAGAGAATCAGCAATTAAGCAAACCAGCAAATTATACTTATGGTCGAAATTTACTAAGTTTGACTCTCAAAAACAATTGAGCAGTTTAGAGTTGGAGGAAGCAGTATATAGCAGAGATGAAGGAGCAAATCTATGTTGAGGAGCAGCCGATCATTTGAAGACACGCAGCGCGTGATTGGTACATGAGAAACCT
>JAULKM010132235.1:0-36162 GCA_032355605.1 Rubia tinctorum
TGGCAAGGCCGAACGAGCCCTTCGCACTCTCAATGATATTACCCGCACCCTACTCACTCATGCCTCTCTACCACCTCGTTTATGGGTTGAAGCCCTTAACATGGACACCTATCTTCACAATATTCTACCTTTCAAAGCCATACAAAACAACACTCCTACCTACATCTTATACCACAAACATCCAACATACTCTCATCTCCGCATATTTGGTTGCCTCTGTTACCCAAATACTTCCGCCACAACCCCTCATAAATTAGCCCCCCGGTCTGTCCAATGTCTCTACCTCGGCCCATCCTCCGATCATCGAGGTTCTCGGTGCTTGGTTCTCAGTTCCCATCAAGTTATCACTTCTAGACATGTCGTGTTTGATGAAATGACATTCCCATTTGCCCGTTCACACGAGTTTCACTCTCCGTCTCCCACTGACATCCCATCCTCTGATTCATCTCCTCTTTTACTTCGTCACATATCTCCAGCTCATGATCAGTCTGTTTCTGCCACTCCAGCCACAAACCCACCCTCACCTCACCCTACTACACCACCACCACCACCAACTCGTCATTTGATGATCACTCGCATTCGGGCTGGCATACAAAAACCAAACCCCATATTCAATCTTCTAGCATCTTCTCCTTCTGTCTCTCCTCTCCCAACATCTCCATTCCGTGCCCTGCAGGACCCTAACTGGCATGCCGCCATGAAAGATGAATTTAGTGCTCTTATTAAAAATGGTACTTGGGACTTGGTTCCAAGGCCACCTGGCGCTAATGTTATTCGCTACATGTGGTTATTTAGGCATTAGTACAGGTCTGACGGCACACTGGAAAGACATAAGGCCTGTTTGGTCATCAACGGCAAGTCATAACAGGTGGGCATTGATTGTGATGAGACTTTCAGTCCTGTCGTGAAACCGGCCACCATCCGCTTGATTCTCAGCATTGCTCTGTCTCGTTCATGGCCCATTCACCAGTTCGATGTGAAGAACGCATTCCTCCACGACCAGTTGCAGGAAACCGTGTACATGCAACAATCGCCCGGCTTCTCCGATAAGAACCATCCTAGTCATGTGTGCCTCCTGCGCAAATCCATTTATGGTTTGAAACAAGCACCACGTGCTTGGTACCAACAGTTTGCTACATACCTTTCCCAGCTTGGGTTCAAAGGCAGTCAGAGTGATCACTCCTTATTCATCTTTCACTCTAATGGTGAAACTGCCTACCTGCTATTATATGTTGACGACATCTTCCTCACTGCTTCCTCCACGGTTCTTCTCCAGCACATGACCACTATGCTTGGCAAGGAGTTTGCTATGACAGATCTCGGTCCTTTGAGCTACTTTCTTGGCATATCTGTTACTAAGATCCAGTCAGGTCTCTTCTTGTCGCAACAGAAGTATGCTCGGGAAATTATTGATCGCACCAAGATGACTGCTTGTAAGCCGGCCATCACGCCTGTCAACACCAAGTCCAAGCTGGCCGCTGGGGTTGGCCTACCATTACCTTACCCATCTATCTATCGTTGCCTTGCTGGTGCTCTACAGTATCTTACATTTACGAGGCCAGACATTGCTTATGATGTACAGCAGATTTGCCTTTTCATGCATGATCCTCGAGAGCCACACTTTCAGGCACTCAAATGAATTATATGTTATCTCCAAGGCACCACTGACTATGGTCTTCAGCTTAATTCATCTTCCACCTCGGCTCTCACCGCCTACTCAGATGCTGACTGGACTGGGTGTCCCGATACACGTCGGTCGACATATGGGTATTGCATTTATTTTGGTGACAATTTAATCTCTTGGTCTTCCAAACGGCAACATACTATCTCCCGATCCAGCGCCGCGGCCGAGTATTGCTGTATTGCCAATGCAGTGGCCGAGACTTGTTGGTTACGGAACTTACTTTGTGAACTTCATGTTCCTCTTCAGTGTGCTACTCTTGTCTACAGCGACAACGTCTCTGTTGTATATCTCTCATGTAATCCGGTACAACATCAGCGCACCAAACACGTCGAGATTGACTTACACTTTGTTCGTGAAAAGGTTGCCCTTGGTCAGGTTCGAGTCCTTCATGTTCCTTCTGCCTATCAATATGCTGACATCTTCACCAAAGGACTTCCATCTCCCATGTTCTTGGATTTTCGGTCTAGTCTCTGCATCCGCCCTGCTCCCGCTTCGACTACGGGGGTGTGTTAGTCAGTAGAATTAGTCAACAGAATTAGTCAAATGTACATAATCAATGCTGCTAGTATAGAGTAGATATTCCCTCCATGATATTCTCAAATATGGTTGTATACTCACTTATTTATAATCATGAATACAGTACAGAAGGGAATCCAATTTATACCAAATAACAATAATCTCTCTGCAAATTTGACCATGGTGAAAAGACCAATATACCCCTGCCTTTTACAACCTAGATCTAACTCTCCTCCTCAGCTCCCTCCGCCGCCGTCGCCGCCTCCTCCACAACTACCTCCACAGTGTCATCTCAACTCCCTCCATCGAGCCGCCTCAACTCTCTCCGCCGCGCCATCTCCGTCTACTCAACTAGGGTTCCGCCGACCTAGACCCCTTCAGCTCCATGGTCATCATCAGAACTCTCTGCTCATGCGCCTCCATGAACATCATTGGAACTCTCATCTTCCCGGTAGCATGACAATGTGCGATGGCTACTCTGATTGCTCCGATGCCGACCTAGTCGTAGAGCACTAAATCTGGGACACCGTCGACCCCTACACCAAGGACGAGGTGTTCAACATCAACAACGACAACGAGTTCAAGTGGAATGCGAAGGGATGGGAGGAGGCAAAGGCTAGGGGAGGCAGAGGTGGTGGCGAGGGGGAGAAGGGGAAGAAAAATGAGTGGCAGATGAGGCAAAAGGGGAGGACCAGTGGCGGTGGGGCAAAAAAAAGGAGGTGGTGGTGGGGAAGAAAAATGATAGAGATGGGGTGGCAGTGGGTAAGAAAAAAAAAGGAGAGATGGGGGTGTGGTGGGGGAAAAAAAGAGAAGAGGAGGTGGCTCTATTGAGTAGGGTTTATGAGAGTAGTGGTGGTTTGGGTAAAATTTTATGATTTAAAGGGTAATTATGTCTTTTAGAAAGTTAAATATTTCCTTATAAAAAAATTGTGCAGATTTGCTTGAGACAACTTTAAAAGGAAAGTGTAAATTTCTCCTGAACGGAGGGAGTAATATATTCACTTTCATATGCTTGTTAAAGTGTCACGTGTTCTCATTATGTAATGAACTGTCATTCTATAAAAATGGGTCGAACGAATTGAAATAACTTTTAAAAAGAAAAGATAATTAATGAACTGAATCGAAGTGAAGTCTAATTAAAGTTACACATGTTTTCATTAAGTATTGCCTCTGTTTTATTATTTATGACACACTTATCATAAATAGATATTTTCTTTTATTTGACACTCTTTCCATTTTTGGCAAGATTCATTCAATTTTATCCACTCATTCTGCTTTTTACTTTCTACATTCACTTTCATCCACTTATTTTCTTCACCTAAATCTAAGCACCTAAACTTATGGTGCCATAAATAGAAAAACGGAGGGAGTACTTCTTTCTTTTTTGTATACTTTCTAACTTTGAATTAGATTAACCAATATATGACATGTTTGGTTGTGTGTAGGGAAGTTCAAATTATCTGGTCCGTACTATTCAGTCCGTCCATCCACTGGTCCTGTTTAAAATAATCTGATAATTTTTCATATTCAGGGTCGGGCGCCCGACCCAGAAATTTTAAATTTTAATGGGTCCGAGTCAAGGTCGCAAAAATTCTATTTTCAGGTACCCGGGGATACTTGGTAAATTAAAATATATTTAATTAATTTTAATATTATATAATATTTTCTACATAGGTACTCTCAAGTCTTAGTTGTCCATACATATGTAATATTAATTATTAAATAATGTGAATTAATTCAAGTGCCAAATTTTCAATCATTCTCTTTCAACTATGAATTCTCAATTGTTACTTCTTAATTCCGCCATTTCCCTTTCAATCTCGAATTTTCAGTTGGGCCAACGACCACAGCCTTATTTAGCTCTACGTCCAATTGAATTTTTTTACATTTGATTTTCACAAATTTCATACTCTCCCTGTCCCACCCAAATCCGCACACTTTCCATTTTAAGAAAGGGTTAACCTATCAAAAGATATATTTACCTTTACAAAATTAAAATTATACACTAAAAACTTCACCCTTCCACACAAACCCCTGAAAACCTTTTACTTCCTAAACATTTCCTCTCTCCCCAAATCCCCCACCTCACCCTTTTTCTTCCCAGACTACTTTTCTCACCCTCCCAGATTTGTCATCCCAGCCCATTTCTTCACAAAAGACTTCTTCTCCGCCCCACCATTTTTCATCCCAAAGTCTTCTTCTCCGACCCACCTTTTTCTTCTCAAACTCTTCATCCTCTACTTCTTTCAGGCGAGAGAGATGAAGATTTGAGGTGTTGGAGCAATGGCACGTGGAGATGAAGATTTGGGGTGTCAGATCGATGGCTCGGGTGAGAGCTTGGGTTTCTTCGACAAGAGCTAAACTTTGATCATTTGAGTTTCTTCTATTTTGGGTTTTCTTTAATTGGATTTATGTGATGTTTGCAGTTTCGATTTAATTTTTATTCCATTTGATTTTTGGCCAAATTAATTGATGGTGGTAGTTACTGATGTTGCTGGTGGTTGTATTTGTGTGGTGATGGAAGGGTTAGTGAAGGGTAAGATGGACATTTTCGTAGGCTGAGTTTTTAGGTTTCAATTCCTCTCTATGCAGGTTTTGCTGGGGCAGAGGAAGCATCAAACTTTCATAACCTCCACACAAATTTTAAAATTTTAACACAATGATTTCTTCTCGTCATTATAACATATTTTGCTAAGTTCATCCAAACTAGGGAAGGATGAAGCTGATTACGAGATTGTTACTTTTAGTGATCATTGTATGCTGAATTTTTAAATGATAAAAGGTGATAATTATTTGTACAAAAAATGTCACGAGAATTTTGTTGTTAAATTACATTGCTATCATCGTGATGATATTTTTCTTACACTAATACAAATTAATGTAATGTAATGATTTAATCATTTATATCAAAAAAAATTATTTTTAAATGGGTCAACGGGTACCCTGTTACCCGACCCGATCAATCTGGGTACCTGCATTCTTTTTCGGGCCGGGCCACAGGCCACATTTTCAACTACCCACACATGTGGGTTCGCGGATGTGCGGGTACCCGAAAGTAAGGATACCCGCATTCGAACACCCCTAGTTGTATGTGATCTTGAAAAAATAATGTATCACTTTGATGCTAAGAGGAAGGATCTATTATCCAGACATTATCTACATTTCAATTGGTTCAATCTAGTTCACTTTAAATCAGTTCTGTTCGACAAAAAATAAATATGATGAAATTTATCTTAATTTAATCGTATTATTGTTACTATTTTCAGTACTCTTATTTTAGTTCAATTTGGTTCAATTCAGTTCAGTTCATTTCAAATCAAATAAGCTCTGGAGAACATGGGTTAAGTCTAACAGTTTCACTAAATATTTCTCTAAAATAGAATGTCTCCCATTAGAACGACTAACAATTAGACCAGTTATATAAAAAATTCAATAACTTTTGGGTTACATTATAATTATTTATATACCGTAAACTCATTACACTTAACAACGTGCGAGGAATGAAAACCTTATATCCAATGTTGCTCCCTGAGATGATCTTTCCCTCAATAACATGTCTCCCTAACTGAGTAACTTGTAATCTGGTACCGTTGCACAGGCCAGAAGGTTGATCAATGTTTCTCAATAGTATAACGGGAACACCAACCTTCAAGTTTAACTTGTGGTTCGGTAAACCTAAACATTTGATGGTGTTTAACAAATCTGGACTGTAGACTTCCCTTCACCGTCTGAACTTCCATCTGTCTTACAAATGATGTCAGAGCTTAGGTATTCCTTTGCCTCCCCTGGGACACTTGAAAGCAAGTATTCGTTCACTGTGTTAACGACATCGTGAGTAGGAGCAAGAATTGCCCTCTCTTGGAAGTAACATGGAGTAGAAAGGTTGTCTGCAATGGAAGGGTAAGTACAACCAGTAATGGCAGTCATAGGATCATTTGTATCCTTGATCAGAATATCATCGGGTATCTCAATGACTGCTTCCCCATCATTTTCCTTCTAGGTGGACCCATCTCCAACACTTAGGATCCATTCGGAGAACAACTTTAGTTCTTTTTAGAATCTACAAAAACAACATGAAACCTCATGTTCTTAGTCAATTTGAGAACTTTGCAATAATTCCACAAATAAGAATAATTTAACGAAGAGAATACTATGTCCTGTCTACTGCCTTTTGGCACAACTGGTAGTATTTTCCGGAAATCCCCTCCAAACACTACAAATTTTCCACCAAATGGTTTAGAGGATCTAAGAACATCTTTCATACTCCTATCTAAAGCTTCAAAACAGAATCTGTGAACCATTGGAGCTTCATCCCAAATTATGAGCTCTGTCCTTCTCAAAAGTTCAGCCATATCAGAATTTGGAGTAATTGAACATGTCGAGTCTTCGTTAACATTTACAGGTATTGAAAACCTTAATTGATCTGTCATTCCTCCCACAAGAAGAAGAGATGCAATGCCACTGGAAGCAACACTCAATACAATCTCACCTTTTGACCGATTGACGACTGATAATGTTCTCCAAATGAATGTTTTTCCAGTACCCCCATATCCATAGATAGAAAACACCCCTTCACTTCTTGAAACGGCACTAATGATTTCTCCATAGACTCCTCTTTGTTCTTCAGCTAAATTAACGAAGAGTGAGTTGTGCTCTATCTGTAAGGCTGTTTTATCATATCGAAGTTCATCATGTATAAGTCTATTGAAACCATCCAAAAATGGCATGTCATCAGGAAAAGGCTTAGATGAATATTTTGTAAGGGTGCTACCATTATTTTACAGTAATTTTTCAATCTCAGCCAACATAGAATTTCTAAGCTGCTCATCACTGAGGAAGAAGTCTGCAAAATAGAATAGAACAGTAGGATGGGAGCTATGTCATGTGAAGCATTAAAACATATTTTATGTGAAGCAATGTAGGTAGTGAGTTACTATTTTAATAGTATATTTAAATTGAACGTGATTTAGTTACTGGGAGTTATGTTGCACGTTTAGGTTGGTTTTGAACTTTATCTGCACTTCATTAATTAATGACATTACAGGGCCTGTCATGTGAATCATGCAAGACATTTAACTTGACTTGAGGCATTTACGTTTATGCTTCAGTGTGAACATCACATCAGTTTCATGAAGCACACCAAAAAAAACCCAGATGTTTATTAGATTAGTCCTTGATGGATACAACGTTTGTATATTTGCTTATGGCCAAACGGGATCAGGGAAGACTTACGCCATGGTATCACAAATTTTTGGTTGTTTGTGCATTGAAATAAGAGTTTGGATACAACTATGTGAACATGGAAGCTTTGCTATAGCTTTAGCATGATGATGGAATAGCTTAACTTTTATATTGGGATACTAGGTCCTCTTGAAATCGCCTCTTTTTACTTTTCTGAACTCAATCTTTTTTTCGTGTCTTGAATTGGTTTAATGTGGTAAATTTTAGCAAGTGATTTGTGAAAGCCATCAAACTGGCTCTCAATTTATGTGTGTCACCCCATTTATCAAGTGCGAAAAATGGGGTCGAAAGGGATTTTGATGAATGCACTTATGTTACATAAAGAAGTGATTAAAGTTTAGTGAAAACTCAAACTTACCATTTCTATGTGTAATGCTGTTGTGTTTTACCTAGGATTCCCTTTACTGGTCTGACTTCTTCAGAGAAATGAAAGTTTTGGGGAAAGATACATTCTTTTTTACAGATGTTAGGACCGTCAAAGTTGTATTTGTTGGCTGAAGCTCCCTCATCTCTAAATTTTCCATCACACTTTCTCCCAAAACCATGATTTCAGATACAACAAGGCAATAACCTACATCAATATAGTTTGTGTTAGCCATCTTAGACTTTAAATACTCCCTCCGTCCCACCAGTTTTTGCCTATTTTTTGTCAACTTTCTCAGATCATGTTTGACCATCAATAACTTTAATTACGGATATTAATGTTACATTAATTTTTTTGATATTTTGAAACTACGTAATCATAGGAGTCTAACAATATCTCACATGATGATATTAGAGTCCATATAGTAATTGAAATTTATGGTCAAACAGGGTATGAGAAAGTTGACCAAAAAATAGCCCAAAACTGGTGGGACAGAGGGAGTAGGACCGTTCAAATTGGGATAAAGAACCCGACTGGAAGGAAAACGCGGGCATAAAAGCATGTGGAGTGGGGCTCAATTTCGGACTTAATTAAAAATTGGGATGGAATTGAGATGGAAAAATTTCACAATGGATCTCAATTTCGGGCTTCATTTAAAGAGGGAGTTTGGGACGAACTGAAATTTGAGCTCGGAAAGAGTAAAGTCTTTGACTCCATTTGCAAGCCAGAGCACGTGCATGGCCAGGTGACTGGGCTTGCGCCTGATTTCTTTGGTATGGGTGCCACGTGGCACCCATTCCCCCTTTTTTTGTTTTTTAAAATTTTTTGTTTTGCTATATAAAAATCCTACAAAAATCTAAAAAATTCTTATAAATTTTTATTTTTATTTTTTCAAAATCTAAATTAAATTTTGATTATTTTAAAAATAAAATTACATTCTTTAAATAAATTTATAGGGTTCTTTATAATTATGATTAATAAAATAAATTTTAAAAACTGAAATTAATTTTTGGATTAAAAATTCAAAATTAAATAAAATTCATAAAATACAATTGTATTATTAAATTTCGCATTTAAATTTATTTTGTTAGATAAATTTTATATAAATTAAATATTAAATGTAAAATTAATGAGTAGAATAGAGAGGATCAAGTGAGATCAATGAAGTGAGCTTAGAAATGTCTCAACCACTGTGGGGAGAAAAAATGGGTGACTTAGTTGTGGGCTCAAAGCTGATGTGGAAGAGAGAGATTGATTATTTAATGAATTGAGCCGAATTAGTTCCGTCTCACCATTGCACATGGTCTAAGAGCATGTACCACAGGGGCTCAATAAAACAATTGACACGGAACTGAGATCGAAAACCTCCACAGTGAGGGCTTGGGGCGGGTTGCATAACGGGACCGGTCCTTGAAATGGGAATCGTCCCAATTCTGACAGACCCTGCGCTTGCACATGCTGCTCATGCGCCGACCATTTTCTTTACCTGCAGTTTCCATGTGGCGTATTGTGGTTGGCCCACATGGCAATATGCAGGTCACACATTTTTTTGTTTCTGCAGGGACAAGTGGCAAACCAGGGTTGGGCCACGTGTCCCCAGGTGTTGCTAGTTTTGTTTTTGAAAAAATAGTCGTTGGCCACATGTCAAACTGTGGTTGGTCCACGTCGGTCAACAACAATATTGGGAGAGCATTTTTTTAATTCCGCTCCAAATTTTTTTCCTTTTTTGTTTCCAATGATTTTTTTTGCTATAAACAGGGCCAAATTAACCCAATCTTTTCACAGTACTTTCATTCCAAAGTTTCTACATTCATTTCTTCTTCTTCATATTTTTTTCTCATTTACTTGTCTCCATAAATTGAAATGGAATCATGAAGAGTTTCGAATGGTAAAGATAAAGTCATTTTGAATTCTTCTTCTTCCGATAATTTGTCACAAATTTCAAATGTTGGTCAAAATTTTCAAATTCCAGAAAATGTTCAAAGGACCCCAAATATTCCTCCCAATTTTTATATGAACTCCCCACATTCATACATGAATTTCCAAACACAATACCGCTCATCTCAAAATGCACACATAAACTATCTATTCCCAAAACATTCTCCCCCCAAGTGCATACTTCAATTCTCAAAGGCGGGGTACATTTGGTCAAAACTTCTGATAGTCAAAATTTCCATTCTCCACATCTTGAGAATATCAATGAACCAGGACCATTTTCACAACAAGGAGGGCGGGGTACATTTGGTCAACTTGGTAGTCAATTTGAAGGTCACGATATTCCGCAAGGTATGCCACGTTTACAAATAAATTTTATTATGTTTCTTTTAATGTCCCCATACTTATTTATATATTGTAGCATATGTAAAATAGTTCAATTCAAATAGTTTATGTAAATGAGTTTATTTGAGTAAGTGTAAACACTTGCAAATTTACAATATGCTTATTATTGTGATATGTTTTGTATGTAAATTACCATAATAAGTAGCATATGTATGCGTGAACTAAAATATTTCAATTTAGTATGTGTAAATGTTAGTACATCTAAATTAACATTTCCATTTCTTTGGATAACGAAGTTGGTGAAGACAACGATGAAGTCTTAGAAGTGTATGAGAGTAAAGACACAGAGAAGAAAACCTCTAAATTAATGAGATGGACAGTAGAAAATGATAATACTCTAGTCGGAGCTTGGTTTCACGCATTCTACCGATGTTGTAATCGAAACTGGTTAGAACGAGGGTGTTTTTTGGTCTAAAATTGCGGATGAGCTTAATGAATACCGTAAAGGATGTATGAGGACAACGAAGTCGTGCAAGTAAAGGTGGCATAGAATTTCCCACGACATTTCCAAGTACGTGGGATGTGAAAACAAAGCCAAACGTCATTACAATGAATGCGTCATTGGCGCTAGTGAAGATAACGTTCAGGCTATAATGCAGAAGTTGTTAACAGATGACGATAACCAACCTTTCGTATTCTCTCACTGCTATAAGTGTGTAATAGGCAGCCTAAATTTATGGCACAGTTTGTCCCAGCGAGGTATGCTCACCACGAGTGTCAACAACACCTTTAACTAGCGATGAATGTGGTACACCTCAATATCCACTGATACCCATCGGGGTTAAAACCGCTAAATTCAAGTCAAAAGCAAAATCAAAGGTGAAGGTAAGGATAGAGGAAGATATGCAATCAGGTGGATCGCAACAATCAGGAACGGTTGAGTTTCTTGGAAAAAGCAATGACCTTCAAGAAAGGCGACTAATTCTTGAACCAAAAACTATTAGACTGTGAAAAAGCGGGATATCGAACTAGAATAGCAGGAAAAAGGACTGAGTGGAACAGAAAAAGAACAGAACACAATGGCAACTTGATAATGATTACAATGTTTTACAGGTTTTGCTGGCAAAGGCTGTGTTGTCCCCGACAGAGGAATAGTTGAGATCCCGGCTACTAAAATTAATTTATGGAATTTAAAGTTTTTAATTTTTTTTAGATTGTAATGGTTGGTCAGACTAGACCATACATTTAAGGTATGTCTTGGTAACAATTAGTCAGACTAGATCAATATTTATGTTCCCTAGAGTACCATCGCGCGTTGTGAGATTTTGTTAATTATAATATTAAGATGTACATTTTGTGTTTTACATCTATTTGAAAACAAAGTTTATTTAAAATTTAATCTTACATCTAATTTGAAAACAAAGTTTATTTAAAAATGTAAATTTAAGGCATGTAAGTAAAACTATATGATTATAGTATCATGTTTAGATGTTTTATATTTTAACAAATTATGATTGATTATATGTAGTAAAGAATTAAAATCAGTAAATGTTATAATATTGTCTCCAAGATTTAAAAAAATAAAACAGTCATACAAAGTACATTTAATCTGGATGTTAAAAAAAGATATTAAACGATAATACAATTAAAAACGAAGTGCATAAAATGAATTATAAAACTAGAATAAAATACTAAAATTAAAACGTAAAATTAGTAAGTGAACAAAAATTATAATATCAAAGTGTATTATTAAATTTTACATTTCAATTTATTTTCGGTAAACTAATGTATTTAAATTAATTCTTAAAGGTAAAAATAATGAGTATGATTGGGAGAATCAAGTGGGGTCCATGGAGTTGTCTCAAAGTGGTCTCAGCCATTGTGGAGAAAAAATGGAGTGATTTAGTTGTGGGCTCAACTGCTGAGGTGGAAGAGAGAGATTGATTATATAATGAACTGAAACCGCAAGAGCGGGATGAAAGTAGTCTCTGCATTGTACATTGTCTTATGTGTTTTGGAAGTAAAATTTTGAGTGTGTGTAAATGAAAACTTTCATTTTTTATCAATTAAAATAATACTTATCTGTCTCATCATAAGTTGTACACTTTGATTTTAATATCTGACTCAAAATATGTTTGGGAGGTCGTAGCCGGACCTCTAAAATATACAATTTATAAGTCATAAATTCTTCTTAAATACAATTAAGTAGATAGTGTAAAATCGGGGCCATCCACAAATAATAGAATTTTCCTAAGAGTTTATGCATACAATAGTGGATAATAACATACATACATACATACATATATATATGTGTGTGTGTAAGTAATTAAAGAGGGGATTTTGGTTTGGATTTCTTAAGTTATGAATTGAAAAACAAGACAACTAGCATGTAAAGGTATTGGTGTAAACGAACCAATCCATTCGTGAAAAGCTCGCAAACTGCTAAAGCAAAAGCTTGACTTGAACTCGATCTTGATGAACACAAGCCGAGCTTGAGCTAGCTCGATTATTAGTCCAGCTCAAGCTCGAGCTTCTCCATTCTTGTTCGGAAGGCTCGTCAAGCTTCACGAGTCCATACCTATATAACTATATTATTTTAAATTTACATTTTTTTTTATAAATTAGAAGGTTATATTGGCTCGTTCGAAGGTAATGAGCTCAATGACACATCTCACTCGAGCTCAAATTTAATCGAGTTACGACCGAGCTCGAGCAGATCACAAACAATCCAACACGAGATTGAGATAAATATTTCTAGGCTTGAATGAGCTCGAGCTCAAATACGAACATAGTAAAAAATTTCGAGCTCGAGCTTGAGCACACCACTACTTGATCTCGGTTTAGTTCGTGTACACCCCTATGTAAAGGTGATTATGTTAATCACGTAACAAACTAAGAAAAGACGAT
This sequence comes from Rubia tinctorum, assembly GCA_032355605.1. Taxonomy (NCBI): domain Eukaryota; kingdom Viridiplantae; phylum Streptophyta; class Magnoliopsida; order Gentianales; family Rubiaceae; genus Rubia; species Rubia tinctorum. Next base: position 12,993 of record JAULKM010132235.1, read on the forward strand.
AAAAATACAATTGCCAAAACCTCGGCACAATTTATTTCACCTCTAAGCCTCTTATATATCCTAGAAACAATCACTCATTTGCTCATCTTGATTACCTATTGTGAACGATACAACTTCCATTTTTAAGATAAACATTCCGTTCTTCTTAAGAGTAATTTACAAAGGCGTTCAACAACTATTTATAAACTTCATCAATGATCACTGATCTGAACCAAAAGTATGCGTTAAATAATGTATTTTACATGTTTTTTATTATGTTTTGGTTGGTTGATTGCTAGTTTTAGTTAGGTTTACATTACAAAGGGTATAAATGATTGTTGTTGGTTCTCTTATCTAAATCCCTATTTTTGTAGACTTAATTGGATCTAATGGATATTATGTCCTTACGAGATCCTAGATTGTGTTTTTGTGAGCTTATTGGTAGGATGCGCGCGAGCACTTTGGTGTAGTTTTGTAGAAGGTTATCCGTAAGAGTGGTGGTAGATATTAGAAGGCTATCTTCGGGTTGCAGTAGACGAGTCAAAATGTTATAGTAGATGGAAGTAAGCCGAGAAGGAGAAGGGTGTTGAGAGTCCAACACTTGAAGACTTGAAATGACCATGTCATTCAACATGATGGTGCTAGAATTCCTTGGCACAGACCGCGCTAGTCAACATGATGGTGCCAGAGTTCCTCGGCACATGTCGCTTGGTTCGACACTACCCATGCCATTGTGATGCCTCATGCCGCACCAAATTCAACATTCGAAGACCAGCCCATGGGGTTTGAATATTTACACGCCTCGCCATCAGTTTGCTCAGAAATTAAATCCCAACTGAATGCTCGCAAGGATATACACGACCTGTGCCATTTAGAAGAGGAGAATCATGCATTTGATTGGCGGCCTGCAAAGATTTATACGGCTCGTGTTGTTCAACGGATCGATGAAGGGTTCCCAGCCAAGCGGGCCATGATGATGGCTCACCCGAACCAATTGCCGAGCTGGCTTACCGTGCTGAATGACCCGGGCCATGCCAATTCAAGACAACACGGACAGTGTGTATTGCACAACCTGTGCCACTAACGGCTGCTGGGGGTTGGTAACTTTTTGGGCTTTTTTCAAGGCTCAATTCCCTACTACTATAAATAGGATCCTATATTTACTTGCATTTAAGGTGGGTTTTCATTAGTTACGTTCACTTAATTCTAAGATTAGGTAGAGAGAGAAAGGGAATAACCCTTCTCTCTTAGATTTATTTTCACTTTGTTCTTGCCCAAGGGTATTGAATCCAATGAAATATTTGTGTTCAATGCTTAGGGGTAGTTTATTTGCTTGGGGATAATATTTGTATTCATAACTATGTAGGTTTTTGTGAGATTCTAAAATCTCATTATCTTATTATGCTTATAAACATTATGTTGGCTTGTTTCTTGGATTCTTATTAATTAAAAAATTGTTACACCATGTTGGCATACACCTTAGTCCATTTTCATTTTGGCGTATTCATTGATATCCCCGGGGAGTGAAACCTAAATGTAATAGGGGTAGCGATAGTCCGGGACCATATGGGTGTATGCATGTCGGTCACCGAGTTAACGTTACGATGATCGTACACTAGTCTCAGCTAGAATTTGATCCCGATGGATTGCATATAGAAATAACGTAGTAGAAAACTAAGGTTAGCGTATTTAGCAACGTTAGAGTCAAAGATAAGGTGCTTATCTCTTTTCTTTTGTAGGCCTAGAGAGAAACATTCGAAGTGGATTGCCCAAGACGTAATTGTAAAGGGAAGAATCAGATCTACACTGCAGGCATGGCCGTTGTTGTACTCCTCAAACTATGAAGGCGGTACCGATGGAAGAATACAATAGCACCCTTATGTGATAGATAAGGTGGAGTGTTGACCATCAATAACACTACGTGACATAAGCATTATGATTGGTGTAAATGTCTTGAATGCGATTGAATCTAGGATCGTAATACACTACTAGACATGTTACGCAAATATTCCCCAAGTGCTAGCGATATATGGTTTTATTCTTGTTCTTGCATGCTTGTAGTTAGATAAACCCTCCTTACCCCCTCCCAAAACCTGTTTTGCAATATTAGTTGTTCTTGAAACATGATCGGATTGATGACCCGATTGCGGCTTTGCATAATTACCTTTAAATTCCTACCATCTCTATGGACGACCTCGGTCTTGCCACTATCTACCCAATAGGTAGTTTAGTATTAGTAAATAAAGCAACATTATAATTTTTTAATCTTTGTGAAGCCACTCCGCGGGTTAGTAGATCTCCCAAAAAGGTTGTTGTTATTAGTGACCCCGTGGGAAGGCGGATCAAATTTTGGCGCCGTTGCTAGGGATACTAGTTTAATGATTTAATTGTTAACTTGCATAGCTTGTTAGTTAAGTAGTTAGTGTTGTTTTTGTTTGTTTTCTTTGGTTGGTTGTTTGTGTCCAGCCTTTGTGATAGATTGTCCATTTACTTCTAATCCTTGTGCTAGTGTATCTCTTTAGTTTGGTATTGTCTAGTTTCTAGTTTATGGTATGTATTTGTTCCACAAACCAAGGAATTCTGTACTACCTAACGGAAAATGAAGATGCTTGGAGAAGAAGGAGGAGAAAAGCTAGAGAAAGGGTTCCAAAAGAGCCAACCGTCTTAGTTGAGGAGACTGTAGATATGGCAGAGGACAATCGCACACTTAGGTATTTGATGGCTCTGAAATTGGAGAATCGACCCCTATGCATTGTCTTCCCACCTTGGCCATCAAATGTGACTTGAAAGTTGAAGAGAGGTATGATAATATGCCTACCTACTATCCATGGGATACCCGGCAATGACCAGAACAATCATTTGTTGGAGTTTCACCTAGTATGCACCTAGTATGCACCAATATGAAGCCACCTGTAGTTTTAGAAGAATACTACAACTTGAGATCCTTTCCTTTCTCACTTTGGGACGCAACCAAGGAATTTTTTATATTATTATCCGCTGGGATGCATCACTTCTTGGATGGACATGAAGCAAAGGTTCCTTGAAAAGTACTTTCTGGATTCCAAGTCTACGGGTCTAAAGAAGTAGCTTTCCAACATTTTGCAATCGGCGAACGATTTCCTCTGTGAGTATTGGGAGTGGTTCAAGAGATTGTTGGCGAGTTATCCCTACCATCCATTAAAAAAAATGTGATTTGGTGTACTACTTCTTTGAAAGCCTTTATGGCGAGGATATGAGAATGATTAATGCGGTATGCAATGGATCCATATCCAACAAGAGTTTAAAGGATGCAATGGAATTGTTCGAGGAAATGACCAACGGGACAAGGGAATTTGGTACCCGATCCCGTGTGAAGACTTTAGAGGAGCCTGCCCACTCTTCCAAATTGGAAGAGCAAGTTCAAGCACTTGCCTCGATGATGAAAAAATATATGAAGGGTTAAGCTCAAGTCAAGGTGTGTGGCATATGTAGTCTTGATCATCCTACCGACACATGTTCGCAAGTGGTCAAAGATTTTGAAGAGGTGAATGCGTTGGACTTCAATGGTGGAAATATGCCACAATTTGCTAGGGGGTAACAACAAGGGTTTCGGGGGAACAAAAGAGGACATAGACAAGACCCCTACACAATTACCTTTAATCCTAGATACTGTGATCACTCCAAATTCTGTTGGCGCAAGGAAAATCAAGTGTACAACTGAGGTGGACAACCTCAACCTTAACCCTATCCGAGGAGAGAAAGGTCTTCCAACAACAACACCTCCTTGTACAAGTCGGACTGGGATGAGATCTTGGATGTGATAGCTCAATTGGCAAAGAAGATCGATTTGTTCATAGAACGGACAAGGAAAGAAATTGAGGAGTTTAGCACTAGAGCCTTTTCGTGCATAAAAAATCTCGAAGTCAAAGTCGACCAACTTTCCACTTCAGTGAGCCAACTTGAGGCTAGAGAATCTGGCAAGTTTCCTCCCCAATCCGATCTAAACCCAAGGAATGTTAGTGAATTAAAGTTGAGGAGTGGGAAGGAAGTGCGCGAGCCAGAAAAGGAAATCTTACAAGAAGATGCTTTGATTATGAAAGGCGACAAGACTAACTTGAAGAGCGTGAGATAGTTACAGAAGAGGAGCCCTCCAAAGAGCTCCCCACCACCAAGGCGAGGGTGAACCTGTTGCCACCTTTCCTAGTGAACTTAGGGGAAGGCTAAAGGTGGCAACTAATGAGGCACACATTTGCAAAATCTTCGAGAAGGTCTAGATTAGCATTCCTATCTTAGATGTGATTGAGCAAGTTCCTTCCTATGCTATTTTTTTAAAAAAAGCATGTAATAAGAAGATGAATAAACTAACTAAGAGAGTAGGTCAATTTTATATAGGGGGTTTGCTACTTTAGCTCAAGGAACTTGCCTAAGAAATGCAATGACCCCCGAATGTTTTCAATCCTTATTTCCTTATATGCTATTTTTTTTAAAAATGCATGTAATAAGAAGATGAATAAACTAACTAAGAGAGTAGGTCAATTGTAAATAGGGGGTTTGTTACTTTTGCTCAAGGAACTTTCCTAAGAAATGCAATGACCCCCGAATGTTTTCAATCCCTATTTCCTTATATGGTAAGCTAGTGAAAAATGTTATGGTTGATTTGGGTATATCTATAAATGTGATTCCTTTTAGTCTTTATGATAACCTAGACATAGGTGAACTTAAGAAAACTAGGGTAATTGTCCAACTAGTCAATCATTCACAAGCTAGCCCTTGAGGTTTAATTAAGGATGTCATAGTTAGAGTAGGAAATTTAGTGTTTACGACAGACTTTTATGTCCATGATGTAGTACACGATGGTGGTGCTCCCCAAATCTTATTAGAGAGACCTTTTCTAAAAATACCAAGGACCAAGATATATGTTCATTTGGGGACACTAACCCTAGATAATGACATTGATAAAGTGGGATTTGAAATTTATAAATCTAAGCATGATTAACTTATTTCCTCTATTATATGCAATGACATATCTTTGTGTGATGAGCTTGTTCAATTTGATGACCCTTGCATGATTAATGAGAATGAAGGCCTAGATGAGCTTCTTGATCTCAATGAGAATGATGAAAGTGATGAGATGAATCATGTTTTGACCTTTAATTATGATGCATATTGATGAGACCTATGCTATGCATGAGTTTAGTGATGACATTTAGATTTTGGATTGTTTTTATATGCTCAATAACTTGCAATGGTCTATGGATGGTGGTGAGGACTTAAAAACCACCTGACCACCTCATGTTCCTGAATACATAGCTAAGGACTCGACATTGGCTAAGGGTGGACATACTCTCTCCATGGTGAGCAAAGAGCGTGAAGGTAAGGGTGACACTTTGTGGAGACATCTCCAAAAATATGTCATCATAGGTGTAGTCGCGGATGGCGACTTCGGAAACCCAATGGTAGGTTTGTTTTAAATAGAATGAATGAAGAATAAGTTATGAGGAAGACAATAAATATACGAACTTTTTCCTTTATTTTCTTTGATGGTCTTGGTAGTTAGATTTTGTGTGTTTTTTGTGTGAAAAAGTATTTTGTGTGAAACTCTGGCAAATTGTTTATTATAAGATCGAGTCTCTCATTGTTTGATTGAAGGAAATGAGTTTTGAGTGGAAAAGTTTTAGAAAGATGGAAATGCTGGGGAGGCAAGGCCTATGTAAGTTCATTTGGCATGAGGGAATCATGTGACACGCCCTATGCCACTGCCTCGTGCCAGTCTGTGACTGGGCAAAAATGCAGATTTTCAAAATTTTCAAAATTTCAGCTAAAAGAAGCATTATTAGCCCATTGATGCCCCATATATTTTACTCCCTAAGGATGTTAATGTTAATGGTACTTCACCAAAAAATTAACACCTTCCTTGTGCATTAATTGAGAGAAGCTTTTGTCCCCAAAGTTTCTATTTTTGCTTAGACCAACACTATTCTTTTTTCCATCTCTCCGAAATAACCCATTTTAGGTGATCCTTGATTCTCTGAATTAAATTTCATAATGCCTTCCCCCATCCATAAAGTCCATTTAATCCACTACTAGCCCTTCAAAAATACTCATTCTCACTTTACATTTGGAAGAACTAAAAAATTGAACGTTTTTCTCTCAAAGGAGAGAGAACATTTTACCTCTTCTTGTGTGGATTTTTAGCTCTTAGCTCCAACTTTTGGGTAATTATTTGAACCTTGCATTCACTTGTTTTCTTTAGCATGATTGTGGTGTGATGAGAAGCATGCAATTTTAAAATTTTGAGGTGTCTTAGAAAAGTATGTGGGTTATATGAATAATTTTGCATTGAACTAAGTGTTGGAGAAGAGTATGATCTTTGTGTTGAGATGATTTGATTTTCCATGTGTTGGTTGTTTAGGAAGAATAACTCTTGATTAAATGATCTTTGTGTTGAAATGACATGCAATATGATGGTTATTTATGAAGATTTTTCTTGGTGAATGATATACTTGATGCATGTGCTTAAATATTCTTGCCATTAAAATCTTCTTCTTGTTGTGATAGAATGGACCAAAGAGAAGTAGGGTGGAAAAAGGAATAACTTCAAGGGGTGAGAAAGGGAAGAAGTCGGCTAACGCTAGGAGACAAGAGTCGATAACTTCCCTTTCTCCTAATCCTGTCTTTGTGGTGGAATAGTTCATGGGGTTGACCAACATCTCTGGGGGTGCTTCCTGGAGGTATAGATATCTATATAGCCCAAAGAGGACCATTTTGGAGACAAAGTTTACATGCAAGGAGACTTTCAGAGCTCTAGGCCTACTCGAGCCCATCACCTATTTGCTAAGCCGAATAGGCCTAGAGGTTTTTTAGAGATGAACTCCAAATTTTTTGTGAGGTTGACTTTGAAGTTTTTGGAAACCTTAGAGCAAGCAACGAACAATGATGGGAGGAGGATTATCCATTTTCACTTGGATAACAAGGAATACACGATGAAACATCCAGAGATCGCTCGAGCTTTTGGGTGGAAATATGGGATGGAAGTTCTAAGGACTCACCGACAAGGACTACCCTTCTCATTGAGTAGCTTTTGAAGGAACCTCACAGGCACAGTGAGGAGCCACTTCTACAAAAGTACCAAAATAGTCCACCCATATTTGCATTACGTACAAAGGCCCCCATCCATGAGAGTATTTTTCCATAGAGAGATCTGGCAATGCCCTAGCTGGGACGTCCAAATCCTTTAAATGATGACCCCGGAAGGAAATCTCGACCCCAACATGGTGGGGGGCTTTGTGAAAGAATGTTTAGCCGCGAGGAAGAAGAAAGGTGGGAGGAAAATGATGGGTGGCTTGGTCGGACCCTTAGCCCAACATTTTGGACATTCGACCCCTTCTCCATTTGCAATAGAGAATTAAGGTCGATCGGGGACAGGTATACAATGGACAATCTAGCACGGGCCTCATTGATTACCACCATAATACGCTGGTGCTTTAGTGTGCAACTTCATGATTCTCCCATAACCGAAGTGCACCGCCATCAATCAAGACACTTTATTGGAGGACTTATTTGTTGCATCTGATCTGCGATTTGAGCGAGGCTTCTACAATATTTTATCAAGCCTCAACATGGACGTTGAGGAGGAGAATGGTGAGATTTCATCGTGGGCACCACCTACCCAAAGTCACATACCCGTGGGTTTCCTCGGTCAATTTCACACCTTTGGAGAACAACTCTTGAGTTCTACCCAAATAGTGAAAGAGGTCGGTCATGCGGTAGGAGGGATGAGTTTGCAAATGGAAGAGTTTGAAGTTAGACTTAACACGATTAAAGTCTATTGAATGGGACGTGAAGGATGAATTTGCTATTGTTGATGGGAGAGCCTATAAGAAAGAGAAGGCCATGGAACAATTAATTGAGAAGATGCACACCTCAAAAATTGAAGGCTTTCGTAACCTCATTCCCTATGAGAGACAAGAATGAAGGAAATAAGAGAGAAGGAGAATGCGAGAGGTGAGGCACATGAGAGCGGGCCCCTCAAGGTCCTAAGAGTAAGTGCTTAATATCCTCCCTACTCAACTTATTATTGACTTATTATGATGCATTAGGGACAATGAAGGGCTTAAGTGTGGGGTTGGGAGTATTTAGGAACTTAGGAGTTTCATTAAGATTCCCTTGTGTTTTGTGTTTTGTGTTTTGTGTTTTGTGCTTTTGTTTTTATTTATTTTTACTTTGCTCAAATTCATGTAGTATGAAGCCCACCTTTGGGCCATTTTATGCTACACAAAGTGATTGAAAATTTTGAAAAAAAGAAAAATGTACCCGGGTAAGTTAAAAACCCGAAAGGGTGACTTAGGCAAAAATGGGAAAGGCCCGGATAGGTTGAAAAACCTATGCAAAAGTGAGAGACAATGGTTTGGAAAAAAGTGAGAGGTGAGCTCAATATGCGTGTTAAGTTAGGATGAAAACCTGAATGAGCTCCTAGGTAAAATGAGAGGAATTGAGAGAAAATGGAAACTATGATTAAGCATATTTTGGATTGTCATTGGCGGATTCTTCGACGGAGTAAGTTTGTTTTACGCTTACCCAATACACCTTTCCTTTTTTATTGGTTTGATTTAGGTAGATAGGTTACTTTGGCTTCTTTGGGGAGAGTGAGGTTTGTGAGATTCTTACATCTTTGTCGAAATTAGGGTTGGTTAGGAATAAGGTTGAATGTATTGGTTAACTTATCCTTGCATGCTACTTTCCTCTTGATCTTCGCTCATTTTTGTTTTCTCAAGGACGAGTAAAAGTTTAAGTTTGGGGAATTGATCTGCACCATAAAAGCATGCGTTAACTAATTCATTTGACACGTTTGTTATTATGTTTTGGTTGGTCGATTGCAAGTTTTAGTTAGATTTACATTACAAAGGGTTTAGATGACCATTGTTGGTTTTCTTACCACACTCCCTAGTTTTGTAGACTTTATTGGATCTAATGTACTCTATGTCCTCAAGAGCTCCTAGATTATGCTTTTGTGGGCTAATTGGTAAGATGCTCATGAGCACTTCAGCGTAGTTTTGTAGAAGGCCATCTGCAAGGGTGGTAGAAGACAGAATGCCACGAGTCAAAACGTGGAAATAGATGGAAGCAAGCCAAGAAAAAGGGAGTTGAGTCCAACACTTGAAGACCCGGAACGGCCGTGTGAATTGAAACAAACCGTGCCAGACAACATAATAGTGCCAGAGGTCCTTGGCATGGGCCGCTTGGTTCTACACAGTCCGTGCCATTGTGATGCCTCGTGTGGCTAAGCATGGGAGAGGGCCTTCCCATTTTACACAGCCTGTGCCGTTCCAAAGTCAGCATTCAAAGATCGGCCATGGGGCATGAATATTTACACTCCTCACCACCAGTTTTCTCAAAAATCAACTCCCAGCTAACAGACCACAAGGATATTCGTGGTTCGCGCCGTTCAAAAGAGGAAAATCACGCATCCGGCCAGCGACCCGCTAAGATTTACACGACCCGTGCCGTTCAACTAATCGATTAAGAGTTCCCAGCCAGTGGCCCATGATGAATGTCACGGCCATGCGCTTAGAAAAGCAAAACCAAGTGTCCAGCTGGTGGCCCGTGTTGAATGGCACGGGCCGTACCAAGTCAACACGGGCAGTGTGCTATAGCACTGCTCGTGCCACTGACGATTGCTAGGGTTTCTGGTTCCTTTTTGTGGATTTTTCATGGCCCAATTCTCTACTACTATAAATAGGAGCCTACGTCTACTAGGGTTTAAGTTGGGTTTTCATTACTTTCATTCTCCTGATTCTAAGAGTAGGTAGAGAGAGAAAGGGAATAACCCCTCTCTCTTAGATTTATTTTATTTTTGTTCTTGCCCAAAGGCATTAAATCCAATAAAAATTTGGGTTCAATGTAGTGGTGGGCAAAAAACCGAAAATCGAATTATCCAAATTCAAATAACCCAAACCAAATTTAATATACGATTCTTGGATATCCGAATTGAATAAACCGAATTTTGAATATAGTTTTTAGATTGGTTTTGGATATTAAAACTCAAACCGATACCTGAACCAAATACCAAATTGTAATTAATTAAATCAATTAAATATATGTAAATATAATAATTAAATTTCAAAACAACAAAATTAAGTGGGCATTATACAAATATAACCCTATTAATGGAGAAAGTGCAGATATAACCCTGAGTAATTTTTTAGTGCAAATATAACCCTGAGTAATTTTTTATTGCAAATATAACCCTGACTATTGAATGAAAGTGCAAATATAACCCTGTGATACCATTTTCGGGATTGACTCACCTTTTTCGGTAGTTGACCGACCTGTAAAGACCATAGTACCCTAAGGCTTATTAGCTGAAATGTTATTGTCCGTTTTGCCCTTATAACAATGTGCCTCACATGGAGTTTGATTTACTCCTTTTTTCAAAAATTCTACACATTTGTATTTTCCTCAAGTCCGCCACCTTCGTCATGCTCCGCCTTCGTGTGGAGCCTCTAGTCCGCCGCCGCCATTCCATCCATTTTCTTCCCCCAAATTTTTTGCTTGCAAGTCGCGTCTAAGGTGTAGTGCTATGTTCTCGAAGATTGAAATCTTTTGTCTGATGCTCCGGGTAACCCTCTTGAACCCTATTTTTTCATTTGCAAAAAATTGATTTTGCGTCGTATGTGAAATATATAGGTTTATTGTTGATGGTTAGAGTGTGGTATTGTTTTAAGGAGTTTCTCATTTTGATTTTTGAAGAGGGATTGTAATGGAATGGTTGAGCTACACTCCGAATTGTGTGCAATGTGAAGGTTCCACATGCAATGTTTGTCAGAAGGGAACAATTGTTTGTGTGTCATAATCAGCCCACAATCCAGGGAGACTGTATTATCGCTGCCTTCGAGGACATGGATTCCAGGGTTGGGTTTTGGCTGTTGATTTTGAATCGAGTAGAGGCAGTACCGGAAGTTTGACGCCGCATCAAGAATTACGTAGTAGAGTTCCTGGACATAGCTCTGCTAGTCCTACTGAGATCGAAGAAGATATGGTTGTGCAACCCGAAGTTGTTGCACCGGAAAATGGTTGCAAATGATCATTCATTTTGAAGGCATTGATGGTATTGAATTTGGTGTTGCTTGGTGCGAACATGTTCCAGTATTTTGTGGGGTTGCTTGGAAAGTAAAAGTACTTTTCATCCAGTTCTTGGTTTTTGGTGGACATGTTCCATCATCCAATGTTTTGTTGTGTATTATGTTAATATTATCTGTTGTTTGATTGGGTGTAGATATGTAAAATGGTTGTCACCATTTTGATGGGTGGTAGTGTTATTTGATCCCTTTGTCTTGCGTAACAAATTCGTTATTGGTAGTAGTTGTAAGCAGGTACATGTTATCATTGAGTGACAAATTTAAGTACTGATATAACCCTGAATTACTGGTTAAATTGCATATTTAACCATGACTAATTTTGTAAAGTGCAGATATAACCCTAACAAATTTAGTGAAGTGTGGATATAACCCTGACAAATTTGTTAGAGTGCATATATAACCTTTTTTTATGCAAGAAGTTATTGCATAACCTTATGTGATTTCCACTTAAATTGCACTTTAAAAGCGGATCCAAACATGTTCTATTGTTACGAACATCCCTAGAGTAGAAAAAATAGAAGACATTTTGAACCAGACACATCACTACATTGATATAGGTTCAAAAGTGTTACAATGGAATCAGAACACACGAAACACATAGTAGTTTGTTACAAATGGAATTACAGAAGCTAGAAGGTGACCTATACCCATGGAACTGGTATAGGGCAACAATTCTAACTAATGTAAAGTCCACAAAAGAGACATTATATTTGTGAAGTTTGACGACATAAATTACAAACAAAAGGTGTCCATGACTGATATCAAGGGTTGGTAGTTGGTGGAGGTTGTGAAACACATCTTCTTGAACTCCCTGTTTCCCTCTGCGAACTAAGTGTGGATGGAGTAGTTGGTTGTGTGCTAGAACCAATGTATTTACCGATGAAGCCAAGTTGAGCAAAGCAACCTCACCACCCTCTCACTGAACATGAAAGTCCTTTCCCACCGGTTTTTAGCTGTAGCCTCCACTTTAGTACCAAACACAGGGATCTCTCTAGGTGGTGCTGAGCCAGACAACTGCAAAACATAGACCACACATAGGAATGCTAATTAATGGTGGTAGGAGTAGGTAAAAATAAATCCAAGATAATCATTTCAAATCGCACATAATCCAACATAACTGTACCACGTAGAAAGAATCCAACATACTCCAACATAATTGTAGCAAACATAATCCAACATAGTCCAACGCAATTGTATGATCCGGATAATCCCACATAATGACATTAGGTCTGTTAGGTTAAGATAGTTGCGGCTTTCGAGCACAGTGTTCCCTGGTATTGTGTGTACAACGACAAGTCCCAAACCTCCAATTGTCGTACTAATATTCTAAGTAAGGTACAACGTCAGGGAATCAATTCCGAGGCTATACTTGGATTTTGCGCTGAAGTGGTTTAAAAAATTTGTATTTGGAAATTGATAATACGTCGGCACTGTATTGGCGTGGTAAGTCTGCGATAGTTTTAATGCCTTTATTTTGACGGTTAATTTCTCCTATGTCCTCATTCAGCACGACTTGCTCACTGGTAATTGGATCTTGGAATGAGTATGATCGTTGGTTTTTATTGTTTGGTTGAGCGACCTCCTCCTTGGTAGCAACGCACTCCTCCACAAAAGGAAGCTCTTTCACAGTTTCCTCCACAACCGGCTGAACCGAAATCACAACATCCTGTATGACCCTCATATCCAATTCTTCCGTGACAACCAGGCCTCCACTCTCAAGTGGATCTTCCATGACAACTTGCACCGGGACGCTCTTCCTATCATTGACTTTGGATGAAGTATGCCTTTCTTGGATGCTGTACTACTTCTCCACAACATCCACTGTCTGAAGCATCAACTTCTCACCCTCGTCGTTGCCCTGAAACTGAGACTGGGAGGTTTGCATTTAACATGGAAATTTATTAAATGTAAAATGAGTTAATGTCAGGTTGGATGATTTTTTACCTGGATAGTTTCATCTATCTCTTGAAACTAATGCCTCACTGTTTTCTAGGTTCTCTTTGTCTTCTTCTTCGTTGTTGGTTGTGGATGCGTTTCTACAGTTTCATTCTCCGCTAGTTGGATGACTGAAACTATTTCCCTGGTTTTCTGCACAACCTGCATTACAAAAAAGTGGTTACCAAATATAAAATGTAACCCTTAAAAGAATAAAGAAGTTGACAGCAGGAAGCGATAAGTATTTGCTAGTTTACCTCTTCTTCATTCAAAATCACTGGCGGGAATTGCATCTCCGTATCTATCGCGTCATCTAGGTTATAGTTCCGGACCTCATGGTCACCACCTTCTTCAACCTTTTGGATGAAACTTAAGTTATGGAGAGTCACATGTTGTGTGGGGAAATAAAAGTACAACCAATATTTAAACAACATTTGTACATTTGAAAGTAACAAAATTAATAAAACGGAAGCAAAACCTGATCACCATCCAGAGTAATATCAGGATCATGGTGCCCTTCAATATCAGCAACCTTTTCCTACAATCAGTACATATTGATCACATCATATGCGTAGTTATAATATATGATGCTTGTAGTTTTTAGTTTGTAATAATTCCTTGATTTGTTGGGGAATTATACCTTTCTTTCCCTTCTTGGTCTGGGAGGGGGCTTCGTACTTGAAGTTGGATCTGTATATCGTAGCTCAATAGAATATGTAGATTTTGGACCCTTCGTTGCCTTGGTTCACTTTGCAGGTTTCTTAGCAGCCTCCCTGGCCACTGTGTCCCTCTCTTGAGTCCAGCGAGTGACGCACCTTGTTCACTGGGATGGGTAGTAGGCTCCACCCTCTGCTCCTTCAATGGAAGAAAAAAATCATATTCACAAAAAAAAGGAAACATTGTCTTTTGAAGAATGTCAGCTGGTGAAATTGATTTGTAGTTGTAAATACCTTGGATGCTACAACAGTCATAACATTTTTTGATAATTTCTTTTCTTCGGCTGTGGGTTCCCCTTGACATGACCTCACATTGTGCCCAAATCTCCACATTTGCTACACCTTTTCATTTTGCTGGTGTCCTTACCCTTCCAATCTTCTATCTTTCTCTTTGTCTTCGGTCTCCCAGTTCGATGATGCAATTCCAGAGGTTGGCACAGCTGAGGCATCAGGCTAGGTGTCCAGAATTTTCTGTGAGGTAAGGGCTGGAACATGTGAGAGTAGGCTTTCAGGAATATGGCTTTTAATAGCATGTGATCACATGATTCATTGAGGGGGTGTCTTTTGTGCAATAGCATCGCAGCCGCATGCCTTCATGGTATCCCTATGTGATCCCAAACACCACAGTCGCATGACCGCCTATCCAGTCTCACCATGTAATGAGAATCTCCATGTACTACTTTATAGTCTATATCTGAGCAAGGAGTTAAGGTCACTCGCCGAGATGGTTTCGAAACTAGTTTCATTATTTTTTCAGTCTGTGGACACATTACACTATCTCAAGCAAAACATTTTTTATTACTCTTAACAAACCCTTCCATTAAATTCTTCTGAAACCCTTCCATCAATGTAAGTACATGTTGGTTTCTCAAACTTCCAATCCAATTGTTGAAGGATTTTGCTGGGTTGTTAGTTACGTTGTCACACTTTAAGGAAGTCGAGAGAGTGTATCTATCCCACACAACATCGCCAATGGAATTCATGTACTGATATGCCTCAACATTTAATTCTTTCATCTGCTCTATTGCTATTGTAAAATCTCTCCTATTGTATGACATAGCAGCTCTCCAAAACAGTTTCTTAAAAATATCCGCAGGGAGTTTCCTCCGGAAATTGGCATTGATGTGTTAGCTGCACCTCCTCGGTGTGACATGACGCACAATCTCTTCAATCGCCTTATCAAGGCCCTGCATCACGAAACAAACCTTGCATAATTCACGGAACAAACCATGCATAATTCTTTTTAGGTACAATCAGGAAACATGCAAAACTTATAGGGTGTGAACAACACATAATTAAATCATACTTGGTAATATCATAACATAATTAATTCATACAAGATCATATAAGCACATGCATACAATATGTAGGGACATATCAGCACATATGTACATTCCATTGGGTAATATATGCACATATGTACATTATATAGAGTCATATATGCACATATGTACATTATATAGGGTTACATCTGAACATATGTACATTATATAGGGTTACATATGCACATATGTACATTATATAGGATTATATCAGCACATATGTACATCTTGTAGGGTTACAAATATGCACAATTTCTAATAGTCAATGAAGTGCAAACAAATCAACAAGCAGCAAAAAAAACACAATCTTAACATAAACCGTACACTAGAATAGTCAAGATACATATTCAACAAGCTAAACCAGGAACTAAAAAATTCTAACAACCTAAAGAAAGGGTATAAGATAACCAAACTTTTGTCGATCAGTCATGAAAGTTCACATTTTGTCTTCCGCAAATCCTCCAAGGAAAAACTCCATTTGTTTGAAGAAAAAAAGCCAACTATCTTTGGATTTGGACTCCATATATGCATAAGCTAGGGGGTAAATTCCATCATCCGGGTCATTCACAATTACACTAAGAATAACCTCTCCAAAATGGCCCTTAAGGTGACAGCCATCAAGTCCCAAAAACAGTTTGCACCCTGCTAGAAATCCCTTCTTCATAGTTTCAAATCCAACGAAAAACCTATTGAAAAATGGCGCTGGTTGCCCCGGGGCATACTGAATCATCACTTGACTATCCGGGTTGCTTTTACAAACCTCTTCGTAATACCATGGAAGTGATTTGAATGATTCATCGTGGCTGCCATCCAGCATTAATTCAGCCAATTGCCTTGTTCTCATCGACTGGTATCGCTTCGGCTGAACACTAAAATTCTTCAAGTGCTCCATCAACACATTGTACAAAACTTTCCGTTCAACTTGGAGCATTGCAATAAGCTTTTTCGCTATCCATCTTTGTGGCGGCTTCACCTCCTGCCCATACGTATGTCTTCCATCCAGGGTGCCAATGCTGAAAGTATGGCCATCACGTAGTATAGAGCTATGGAGCCTCCATCCACAAGTTTCATCATCACACCTAACCGTCACTCTACTCTTCTCGCTCTTTACATGTTTAAACACAAATCTCTCCTATACCGAGAAGTCTAGCAACACAACCTTAAAATCTTTCTGAGTCTGGAAACTCATCCCCTTTACCAGTTTTATTTTGTCCCTATCTTGAATATCAAACTTCTTCTTATTTGTGCATTTTTTTCATGGGATTGTTCTCTAAGTCAGTGTCTTAAAAATCATGCCATTCCTGCCAAGTGTCACTACCAACATCATCATCTGAATCAATCTCAGAACCTGCCTCAGTGTACCGATTATACCAGTCACGGTCTTTGTCTGAATGACCTTTCTCTGGTTAGGGCACATAATCTTCATCTTCCGAGATGTCTTCTCCCATCAATGTCCTGGCCACAACTTTACCGCCTACTTTGATAGTCTGGTTTTCAACTTGTTCAATATTTATGCTAGCAGATTTTCCCAGAGTTTCAGTGTTGCCGCTCTCACTCTGAGGATCACCTTCCAGGGGGTTAACCACCTCACAATAAACCTCCACCTTATTTTCTCCACGACATGAAAAAAACATATCTGCGACGTTCTCTTCCTATTCCACCCTCACTCTATCGTCACCATAACTCAGCTTGATTTCCAAAGTTTTCCACGCATCAGCATCAGCAAAAAACACCTCTGTGAAATATGATTTCAGTACCACAAGAGAGTATTTGTCGGGATCTATACCCTCAAGGGCTTTCCAACGGCTACCGTTATGGAGGAGTACATTGAACACTTCATCCTACCACGTTTAGAAAAAAGCCAGAATTTAGAAAATACATAAAAACACACTAGGGGTTATTTCACCAAATATAATTAGTGTTACGATAATATCAGAACACATAACATACACACAAGATCATATATGCACATCAAAGATACATACGAGGATATAACTGAAAATATATTAAATAGGGTTGTGTATAAACATCTATTACATAGTCAAGGTCATTTGTGCACAAAAAAAGACAGGGTTATATATGCATATATAATGAACATTTAGGGTTATACATGCACATATAATGTACAACCAAGGTCATATATGCACTAACACAATACAAATCATAAGACCCGATTCACCGTACTTCCTATCAAGTATTCATCACAGAACCCCGAGGTCTAATTTTTGAGTCCAGGTTCAGTATCATCATAGATTTTCAGCATGCTTAGGAATAAATAACTTAATCACCTTTTCCAAGAACAACATTCAACAAATTCCTTGAGCAAAACCAACCTGGAACATACCACCCACTCCATATGCTCATCAACATGACAATAATCCAACAATGGTTCCAAATCATCACGCAACCACCATCCACCCCCCATAACCCCACACGAAAAAAGCCAACCATGACAATCAACAACAATCATATCAACAACATCCATCCCCCAAAATATTCTACATCATAAAACCATCAAACATGAATCAATCGGTCAATACCATATTTTCTCCTTTCATCACCAAAACCCCCCTCACATAAACAGAGTACCATAAGAGCTGCACACACAAAAGTAAACAACTTCGAATCATCAATTCGGACACTACATAACAACATTGATAATAAAAGCATTGGAAACCCTAGTCTCTTAACAAATATGCTATATTTCTATATTCAATGAATGCGATCATAATATAATCTACATTTTAGCATCAATAATCGACATTTTTGGCAAATTTTAAAAATAACTTGCCATTTCGGGGGTTTTACTGTAGCCACTTCCGTTTATCGCCGAACCCAAGCACAAACTCCTGACATCGATGACCGCCTCAGAGTTCCTACGTCGTGGATGCCATACGACTCAATATTAGCATACATCGACCAAACATATGGATTGAACGGTTGCAGCGGATTAGGGTGGATTCTCTGCAACTGGGTTATTTTGGGAGACAAGTGGGTTTTCAGTTAGGGCAAGAATGGAAGACAATATGGGGTATTAATGAGTATGGGGACAATACGGTCTATTCCTAATTGGGAGTTTTCAGTTATTTTTTAACAAAAATCGTCAGGGGTAAATGCGACTTATCATCAAAATCCGGCGTCCAACTGCCTAAAAAGGTTATTTTTGCAATTTATCTAACTATGTAGGGTTATATTTGCACTTTTGGATATAACAGGGTTATATGCTCACTTTCGTCAATTATGTAGTGTTATATATGCACTTTTCTCAAATTGAATTTATAAATAAATTTAAGTTGGAGGACCAATCTTTATATTTAAAAATTATCCCCAACTCTATAACCTAAGTAAATTTGGAGAAAAAAAATTAAATAACACAAGTTACCCTAATTAAATTTGTGGAGGGCTTGAAGGTGAATGTGAATGTGGAGTGCTTGAAGGCTTGAAGAATGTGGAGGTTTTGAAGATGAATATTAAAATGAACTATTTTTCTTTAGTCTTAAATGTAATGTTAAAATTGTTATGATTGAATTTGTATAGTACTTGTTAGAGTTTTGTTTTAAAACATTGATTTTGATAATGTAGAAATTAGATTACATATTTTTATTTAATTTTAAATTAAGTTATATGATTTAGTAATTATTTTTTTAAAAATAACACTCAATTCGGTTTATTAGGGTTGAATTCGGTTTAAACCGAAACCAAATTCCGAATTCGCTTTGGATAATTTGGGTCAGTTTTGGTTTTGGGCTTTTTAGAGGAAAACCCAAATAACCAGAACTGAATAAACTGAAAACCGATTAAACCGACCCGACGCCCACCCCTAGTTCAATGCTTAGAGAGTAGTTTATTTTCTTGGGAATAATATTTTCATTCAAGACTATGTGGGTGTTTTGAGAGATTCTAAAATCTCCATATCTTATTATGCTTATGAACATTATGTTGGCTTATTTCTTGAATTCTTATTAATTGCATGATTATTACACCATGTTGGCATACACCATAGTGTACTTACATGTTGGCACATTTTTTTATATCACCTAGGGAGTGAAAACCAGATGTAATTAGGGTAGTGATATTTCGGGATCCGTATGGGCCTCCAAGTCAATGTTACGATGACCTTACACTATAATTAGCTGGACTTTGAGCCTAAAGGGTTGCAGATAGAGATACCGGAGTAGCAAGCTAGGGTTAGCATATTTCCCAGCCTTAGAGTCAACGGTAAGGTGCCTATTAGGGATAAGCATTCATAGTGAAGTGCCCGAGACGTAATCGTACTAGGGAGAATCATATCCGCACATTAGGAAGGGTCATTCTTGCACTCCCCTATTTACGAAGGAGGTGCCGATGGAAGAATACAATAGCACCCTTATGAGATAGATAGGGGGAAGTGTTGACAATCAACCACACTACATGGGATAAGCATTAGGATCAATTTTTATATCTTGAATGCGATTGAATCTAGGATTGAAATACACTACTAGTCATGGTACGCAAATATTCCCAAGTACTAGTAATATATAGTTTTATTCTTGTTCTTGCATTATTGTAGTTGTTAGATAACCCCCCTCCAAACCTACTGGAGAACATCATTAATCCTCTTAATAAAATCCAACCACATCTTTTCCCATTAATGTAGAGAACTTATCACACTTCCATAACTCCAAAACATTCATCCTCATTTGACAATGGGCAACATTTTGAATATGGCCATTTATCTCAACAAAGAGAATTCTTAACATTTTGTTAGCTATTATTAGCTATTCCTAACACGTAATTGAATTATTTATCATATTTGTTTTGCAATATTAGCGATTCCTGACACGTAATCGAATTATCGACCTGACTACGGCTTTGTATAGTTAACCTTTAAATTCCTAACATCTCTATGGATGAGCCCAGACTTACCACTATCTATTCCATGGGTAGTTTAGTAGTCGGAATGGGAGCAACATTATAAATCTTTATCTTTGTGAAGCCATTATTTGGGTTAGTAGATGATATGAATATTCTTGCAAAGATTCTGGATTGTAAGCACCATTTTCGCATGCAGTATAGGAAGCAAAATCATAATCTATTGCATATAATTATTTCACAAAAGCAAACCCTAGCATAACACATTCAAGACGTGTAAGTAAAGTATGCCTACGATTCAAAGCATTAGCATCAAAATTTTCTTTTCCCTTCTGATATTGCAAAACATAAGGAAAAGATTCAATAAAACTAGACCACTTAGCACGATAAAACTTATTGTAAGCACCATTTTCGCATGCAGTATAGAAAGAAGCAAAATCATAATCTATTGCATATAATTCTTTCACAAAAGCAAACCCTAGCATAACACATTCAAGACGTGTAAGTAAAGTATGCCTACGATTCAAAGCATCAGCATCAAAATTTTCTTTTCCCTTCTGATATTGAAAAACATAAGGAAAAGATTCAATAAAACTTGACCACTTAGCATGATGCTTATTCAAATTCATCCGACTCTTCAAGTATTTCAAGGACTCACGATCAATGTGAGTAACAAACTCTTTATGCAATAAATGACTCTAAAGCTTTCACATTTGTATAGAATTCCTTGTCATAAACAAGATAATTAAGTGCACCTCCCTTTAAATTTTCACTTAAATAAGCTATAGGTCAATTCTCTTTCATAAGAACAACACCAATACCAACACCAGATGCATCACAATGAATTCAAAAGTATGGTTAAAATTAGATAAAACAAGAACATGAGCATTACATAAACTTGCTTTCAGTTCTTTAAATGGATTCTCTTGACTTTCACTCTACACAAATTTCACATCCTTTTTAACTGGTTCATTTAAAGGTGCAGTAATATATGAAAAATCATGCACAAACCTTCTATAAAAACTAGCTAAACCATGAAACGATCTCACCTGGTTTGCATTTGTGGGAGTCGGTCATGACCTAATGGCTTCAACCTTGGTTTCGTCCACCTTGATTCCTTTACTAGATACACTAAAACCAAGAAAAACAATTTCCGTAGCACAAAAGGCACACTTCTTGATTTTAGAATACTGTTTAGACTCACGGAGTGCAACTGCTGAATATGTTCATTAGTTGACTTAGAATAGGTAAAAATGTCATCAAAATAAACAACAACAAATTGACATATAAATCTCCTAAGAACATGATTCATCAACGACATAAAAGTATTAGGTGCATTAGCTAAACTGAAAGGTATAACAATCTATTCATAAAAGCCAAACTTAGTCTTACATGAAGTTTTCCATTCATCACCTTCCTTTAATCAAATATGATGATATCCCTTAGTTAAATTAATCTTAGTATAAATCACGGAACCATGTAAATCTTCAAGCATATCATCTAACCTAGGTAATTTTGTTTATGGAATGACAATCAATGAAAATGCGCCAATTTTTATCTTTCTTAGGAACTAAAATGACAGTAATAGAACAAGGACTTAAAGATTCACGCACATAACCTATTTTCAAGTAGATACTTGACTTGGCTTTGTAGTTCCTTTGTTTCCTCAGGGTTTTCTTTAAAAGCCGAGTGATTCGGAATGATTGAACCTAGTAGCAAGTCTATCTAATGTTCAATACCTCAAAGTGGTGGTAAACCATGAGGTAGTTCCTCTGGAAAGACATCTTCAAATTCCTGTAACATCTCAGCAAACCGTGGAGGTACATTTATCGGTATATCTTCCTTGGAGAAGTAAATTTCTTCAAAGTGAAATATAAGAACGAAAGAATGATTAGTCAAAGAACAATTCACATCTCTTATTGAAGCATAAAATGATTTGCAAGAGTGAGTAGGTAGTTCATGCCTCATCATATAAATAGAAGGCAAATGACTAAGATGTGAAGAAAAGACTAAATGCGACTTTTCATAATCATTATACGACTTAATTGACTTACCTACCTAAGGATCAGACCTCCCTGACTTATGGTCAAATTAGACGGAGTTTTTGCCTCCTTTTATTGCCTTGTGGCCGAAATCACACAAACCTTGAGTAGCCTTTAGTTCCGCCATTTGTGTCTTAGTCACAAACTTCTCTTTGTTGACTTTCATGCGCTTTTCAGCCTGAAGGACTTCCATGGGAGAAAATGGTGTAAAAGTATACCTGGTTGTATCCTTAATAGCGGTAATTTTGTTAATGTATCCATTATGTATAGATTTTTTATCAAACTTCCAAGGTATACTCTACAAAAATATGACTAGCTTTCATAGGTACAACATCACATAAGATGGAATCATGATACTTCCAGATTCTACAGTTAATCATGCATTATTTAGTAACCCTAATATCCCCACTACCATTTAACCAAGTTTATATGGAAATGGATTAGAAATAGTATTAGCACAAGATCCACCATCTATAATAAGTAAACAATTCTTGTCTTTCACGAGGAATTGGGTATAGAATATATTAACATGTTGTACCTCTGATCTGGCCATTTGAGATTTAAGAAGTCGCAATGACTTGAAATTACCTTGTGTTCCGGACCTTGTTCACCTTGATCACTTCTGATGATCTTTTCATCTACCTGTTCTTCCTTTCTTTCATACAATGCTAGCATATCAACATATTTATCTTCTTCTTCTCCCTTCTCCATTTTAGTCATTTTCGAGCATAAGGACAATTATTACAAACATGTCCTTGTACTTTAAAATTTAAACAAGTGGGAGTATTAGAAGAAACTGTATGTGATGAAGAAGAATTAGACTTACTTGGATTTGTGCAAGATTGTTGAGTTAGGACGCCATTCTTCTTTCATTGGGATTATAAGTCAGATTTGAATATGACTGTGCAGGACCACATCCATCCATGGTACTCCCTCTTCCTCGACCGATCAAGGAGTTTCCCGAATCAAAACCTAGTTTTTGATTGGAAAATCCGAGTTGGGTCTTTCTTGGCCTCAAGGTGTGATGAGACGTCAAATGCATGTATTTTCCAAAAGCATTTAACATCTCTTTTGTTATCTTTTTGTTGGAAGATTACTAGATTTAGGTAGGATTACATTATAAGGGGTTTGGATAACCGTTTTTGGTTTTCGTATCTAAATCCTTCATTTTGTAACCTAGTTTGAGTCTAATGGATTTTTGGTCCTTA